>CAUYSK010079196.1:0-124907 GCA_963575035.1 Avahi laniger | reverse complement strand
ACACACACACACACACACACACACACAGAGCCGGTGGTTGGGACTGCTCTCAGGCTATTAGTTATATTTTGTTCTCCTCCTTTTTGGGGGAGGGAAGAGAAGACATACACAGAGAATTAAGAAATTTATTGAAATTCTGTGTAGTTGTGAGATGATTTGCTATGCCCCAAATGGTGTTTTTTTTTAAATTTTATAAAGGCATCCTATAATCGAAAGCTAGGATTTAGAGAAGTGATAGGACATTTCCATAGAAAGGAAGAATGTAAAAGAGTAAAAGAAAACATGAAAAGTTACATTTTCAAAAGGCCCCAGGAGATTATTTATAGAAATAGCATCAGACGATGAGAACTGACAAAATTATTTTCCAACGTTAGAAGGTCTAGTTTCATCGAGGGAACTTTCCATCTGATTAGAAATAATTATTGCTGGCATTAAATCCAGTTGGAATCATCACACACGATTTATCTTCTATTTCATGCTGCTACCATATGCTTGACATTGTGGTGCAGAAACATTCTCTTTCATTCTGATAAATAGTACTTTGTAAATATTTAGAGACAGGAGCTCTGGATCACTGAACAGTTCTGACAGGGAATATGTGCAAACGAGCCTGTTATTCATGTTCCTGACAGAGGCTGTCTTTGAGGTGTAGGACCTAAAAGTGTTTGTGAATCTGAGAATTCCTTTCCCAAAAGCCTTGTTCAGAATTAACAGCAAATGGAGGAGCATGGCCGGGCACTCTAGCATGAGCTGCGCCTTCCAAAAGGGTATACAGACATTGGAGCGAAACATTTTGCTGTCTGGCTTGTGCTCTGTAAGTTGATAAACTGCTCTATTTATTGTATCGGCTTTTCCTGGAACACTTGATTCAAGAAAGAAACCATACCTAACGTGACCTTATTTGGAAATAGGGTTTTTATGAAGGTAATCAAGTTAAATGAGGCCACTAGGGCAGGCCCCAATCCAATATGAGTGGTGTCCTTTGAAAAGGGGAAATCTGGACATAGACACATGGAGAGGGAAGTGGGTGTGAAGAGATGAAGACAGCTGTCCACAGAGAGAAGACCGCCATCTACAAGCCAAGGAGAAAGTCCTGGAACAGACCCTCCCCTCGGGGCCCTCATAAGGAACCAATCCTGCCAACACCTCGATTTCAGACTTTCAGGCTCCAGCACTGAGACAATACATTTCTGTTATTTAAGCCACGTAGTTTGTGGTATTTTGTTACAGTGGCCTTAGAAAACTGATAGAGAAAGACACCATGCCCAGTGCTCTTTGGAGATTTCTATATGGGGAATTTCAGTCCCCTAGAAGAGAGGGGACTTTCACTCCACTGTCCAGGAGGGAGCTGCCTGGAGGAATTCTTGTGCCCTCTCCCCTCCTGTGAGGGGTGGATCGTCAGATCGCTGATGTTGGGACAGGGGT
Source organism: Avahi laniger (assembly GCA_963575035.1). NCBI lineage: Eukaryota > Metazoa > Chordata > Mammalia > Primates > Indriidae > Avahi > Avahi laniger. The sequence goes on along the minus strand of CAUYSK010079196.1, from coordinate 123,482 downwards.
CACTGATTGTGTGTGTACCAGTCCTGCCCTCTTGGGGACTCTCAGACTTCAAACTCGGCCTCCTCTTTTCTCCACTCCTGCTGCCTTGTGGCGAACCGTCCAAGCCAGGCTGTGGGTTCTCTGCACAGGGGCCACCATCCCGTCTCCAGGGCTTGACTTGGGCTCCATTCAGGGAAAGCAGTAAGAAGTCCCTGGACAGTCTCGCACTCAGTGGCTCTCTGCTCAGCACCTGCAGTGTCAAAGTTAGCAGTTAGCTATCTGTTATCTCAAGTCCCTGTGAGAATCCTCTGTTGGCTGGGACTCCAGCACCCTGAATAAACCCCTTCAAGTTTATTTCATTTACATATGAGGTTGTGGAGGTCCCTGACTCTTCCGGGGACTTCAAATGGTCCATGGTGCTCATCCTGCTTATTTATGTGTGGGAGTAACCCTGCCATTGTATTTTTAGAGGAATATTAAAACATAGTAATTGCAATATTCCATTACCATTAGATTCAAGTTGGAATTTTCTGCTCGTGCCATTTATGGGTATCTGACATCTCCCCTAAAATGAAGAAATTTGCCACAGTGGCATGTCCTCTGTGCAGGTGATGATGCTTCAAGAAGCTTATGAAAAATCATTCTCTGATATTTCTAGATCATTTCCAGTAGATCTTGTTTTTTCTTTTAAGAAATACCTCATCTGACCCATGGAGATTCTGCCCCCATTCTGAATTCTGCAGCTTTAAATCTAGCAGCTGTCAGGAGGAGGACTGAACATTTTAGGACTTTGTATGTGGAAAAACAATTCAAACTGTTTTTCCTCAGCTATCACACCACAGCAACCATCAACACAAAAGACTTCCGTGACCAAATGTACGGCGGGTTTCCTCACTAATAAGTGAGCAATCGATCCTGCAGCGGACACCAGCAGGGTGTCCTCTAATTCAATTCTGACACTATTTATCTGGAGATAGTGTCAAATCTCACAGTTTGAGGGCTCAGTCCCCAAGACTTCTCCCCTAATTTCTGATGTCAATCACAAGCTCTAGATTAGTTTGCCTGGGATTCCGACCTACTGGCTATAGATCAGGGTTCCCACAACCTCCTCCTTGGGTTTGATTAATTTGCTAGGGTGGCTCACGGAACTCAGGGAAATACTTACTTACGTTTACCAGTTTATTACAAAGGATATTTTAAAGAATACAAAGAAACGACCAGATGAAGAGATATAGGGCGAGGCCTGGAAGGGTCTCAAGTACAGGTGCTTCTGTCCCCGTGGAATGAGGGTGCACCTCCCTCCTGGCACATGGATGAGTTATTGTTTATCTCCGTGGATGCCTCCAAGGGATCAGCATCCAGAAGGCCTCTGAGTCGTGTTTTTTGGTTTCATGGAGGCTTCAATACTAGGCACGGTTGATTAAATCATTGGCCATTGGTAATCAGGCAATCGTTGGGGCGTGGGGTTGAAAGTCCCAACCCTATAATTATGCCTCCATCTTTCCCCATGACCAGCCCCCCATCTTGAAGCTATCTTGGGGCTGCCATCAGTCAACTCATTAGCATACAAAAAGACATCACTTTGGAGATTCTAAGGATTTTAGAAGTTGTATGTCAATAAACAGGGTTGGAAGACCAAATATATATTTCACCATATCACAGACACTAATTTATATCTTACCTGCTTATTGTTTAAAAATAATTTATCTGTTTTGAATACATCTTCCTAGATATTTGCCATGTGTAATTTATCAAGGTGAAAGTCTCAAAGACTGGTAGCTCTTCGATATGGAAAAGGAATTGTGCAAAAAATGTCAATTGTCATTACAAACAAAGAACAAGAGGAAAAAATGGGATTAAAATATAAGGCAAGGAAGTAAATTAATTGTTATTAAAGTGCCCAGAAAATATGCTTTAAAAAGTTAAAGAGCCCGCTTTCCTTGTTCTTCTGAAACTGTGGACCAGAGCCCAGGTCATGCTATCAGAAAGAGGGAGCAGGGGGTGAGAGAGAGAAAGGAGGAGATAAAAAAAATGAATATTCGCAAAGTTTTGAGACACAGAGAAAAAGAAGTAGAGGAAATTATGGGTCTGCATATATTTTCTTCCGATTAAACATGCACAGATAAAATTAAATACCAGGGAGTTTCTAAATAATCACCAATTCCTATAACTAAATAGCAGTCTTAATGGTATTTTAAAAGAGCATTTATATCGAGTATGGGTTTGTGGTTCTTTACCCTTTATCAAATAAAAAATACTTCAAATAGAAAATTTGGGTTTTATAGGCTATGCAGCTAGCTGAAATGGGTTAACACTTCCTTCGTGGGAACAATGGGTGATTTAGAAAAGAGCAGGTTCAGCATTTTTCACTAACTGGCAAGGAGGAAAAGTTGTTTAACTTTGAGGAGCAAAAAGGACACATGCATGAGGCTGCAGTCCAAAGTTGTTGTTAAAGGGCGTGTGATGCATTTCAGATGCGTGTGGGGCATTTCCTGGGTTTAACCATGATGGGCTAGGAGAAGCCCGGAGGATTCTGGAGGAGCCTGTGTTCACCCTGATTCCCTTTGCAGAATACGACAAAGAAAGATGTGACCATGGAGGAGGCGCGGCCACTCCTCCCATCACCGAGGCCAGAAGAGAACATCTCAGGGGAACTAACAGTTAATGCACAATGAAATATTAAACCTGCACCTCTAGAGTAAATTAATCTGGTAACATGTTGACAAGTGTTGGAGACTCTTTAAAAACAGACAGGGACAGTTCTTGCTGAGAGCTTCAGGGCCATCTCATAGATATGGTTATTGACAGGTGCCTTTAGTGCTTTTGAGAAGTTACTAGGTACCTAAGTACCCCGTCCCCTGGGCATGGTAGGTCCCACCTCTGTGTCTTTGCACATGCTGTTGGAATGTTGTCCTCCCCTCCTTTCTCCCTTTCTCAAGCTTATTCAATCTTCAAGAATTCTATTAAATCTCTTTTTTTTTCTTGAAATTTCTTGACATGCCCAGGCGGTGGTGATTTTTCTCATCAATAAGACTTAGTATTTTATTTACATTGCCTATAGCTGGTATGAATTTTGCTCCACTACAATACTGGGTTGACCAAAAAAAAAAAAATATATATATCATCACTGAGTAATGACTCTATCCCAATGCTAGGATGCCATCACTTTATTTTATATATCAAATTTAAAGACACAGAAGCCCCACCGGACAGGTTAAAAAACATCAATCTCAGTTCCTATTGGGGTTCCCCACCTCATCCATTACATACAATCCCGGTGATTAATCCAGCATCATCTGGCCTGTTGTCCTCACTGGGTGCTGCTGAGATGCTTCTTGTCCTAGCCCATGTGGTCCTTTGCTAGCAGTCAGTTCTGCCTTCTATGCCACCCGAGGCACAGAGGTCTCTAAAAAGGTTGGGGGCTCTAGAGTCCAGGACACAGACTTCCCTAAGAACACCACTCTGCCATTTTCCTCTTAGGTTTGGCAACCCTATGGAATACTATAATGGTTAGGGCTTGAAAACCCTAGACCCTGAAAAGCTCAACCCTAATCTGGTCTCAAAGAATCTTCTGCATGCGGGCTCCGCATGTCATTCCCACCTGTACCACTCCACACACTTCCCAGTAAACCCTCCTCTTCCTGGTGAATCCCAGGTGACTGTCATTCCGTGAGTCTTTGGAAATACTCCTGAGGATGGAGTTGGGGGCTGACGTCAGTCAGTTTTCTCTTATCTATTCATCCACCTCACTCTCATTTGACACTCGCTGTATAGAACTTTACATTATTGCTTGTTACCTTTTCAAGTTCAATGTCTAATCTGCCCAACTAGATTATGAATTTCTGCAGACAGTGACCATACTTCAAAAGTCTTCATATCCCTTGTGCTGCAAGGCATACAATGATTTATTTTCATTGACAGATGAAGAAAAGCAGTTGGCTAGATTTTTTGTTTTGTTTTTTATTCAGTGCATTCTGCCAGAAGTCAGGTTTTCTTGTAGTGCCTTTTTTGTTGTAGTCTTTTTTTTAGTCAGCATTTTTTAATTTAATTTTTTAAATTGACAATAATAATTGTACATATTCACGTGGTACATAGTGATGTTTTAATACATATATAGTGGTCAGATTAGGATAATTAGCATATCCATCATCTCAAACATTTATCATTTCTTTGCGTTGGGAACTTTCAATATTCTCCTTCTAGCTATTTGAAACTATACAATATATTACTGTTAACTATAGTCAATTTATAGTGGTATAGAATACTAGACTGTATCACTCTGTATGCACCTGTGTCTCATCTGTAGGGCAATTTTTAAAGGAAAAAGAGATTCACTATGTCCTCTCTATGCTATTTATCTTTCAGGACCTGGTTCAAACATATTCCTTTTATGAACCTTTCTCTGATTTCTCTAATATAAGTAATATTTCTTTTCTATGAATCCCCAAAATATTTTAGCCCTTTTTTTCTTCTTGTCTGTCCCAGATATTGAAGAGATGGGAGTGAAGTGGCTAAGAGCACAGCTTCTGGAGCCAAATTACTTGAGTCCAAAATCTGGCTATGCTCCTTTCTAAGTTGGTGACTTTGTTCAGGTTTCTGAATTTGGAAAATAGTGATTACAATTAGTAAAACAAATAGTATCTCTCTCAAATAAGAATTACATGAGTTTGTACACAGAAATCATGTGGGACAGAGTAGGTATTCCATATGTTTTAACTATTTGTATATGCTGATTTGACTAACAGTATTTTATTGTTAATTTAGACATTCCTATAATCACAACAGTGAAATGATAATAACTTGAAGTACATAGAAAAGAAATGTATACTAATAAAAATGAATTTTTAAAATAAATTGCCAACAGAACTAAACTGATAATGTGTTTCCTAAACAAGACTCTTTGATGGTCTGCTTTAAAGAAGAAAACAACCCGAAGCTAGCGTATCAACTTTTGCAGAGTGCTTCTAAAGTGCCTGAGTGTTGACGACAATTTGCTCTCTCCAGCATTTGAGACACTTCATCTGCTTTAAGCAATGTATGCCAGATATATGCACAACGTTTTACAAGCCAAATAAATAAGGGTGTGGTTGTCCATTTAACAAAAGAAGTCACTATATTATTTTAAACATGCTCAGTTACATAGTGTCTAATGGATGATAAATACTAACTTGGCCCAAATCAATGAGATTTTCCAACTTCGTGATTATTTATCTGAATATACCAAATACAAATGACCTAGAATACTTGTAGGAACTGAGTTTTGCTCATATTTTGCTTTCCAAAGGGTGTTAGAGATGTGGCTTACTTTGGATTTTTTTGGAAATAAACTTTGAGATGGAGATTTGACTGCAGAAGGTTTATTGGGAAGTGCTCTGAGGAACAACACCTGTCAGGAAATGAGGGAAGCAGGATTGGGCAGAGGGAGATGAACAATGATGAAGTTGCAACAGCGGTTTCTTTTGATTCCAGGAGGAGCTCGGAAGCTTGGATGGCCCTTCAGAGGTACCCAAAATTGAAGCCAGGGTCTGAGCCGTTGTAGAACCACCACTACCCACACCGACACTCATGCCCCTCCCCCACATACACATTGGCCAGCCTGTGGAGGGAGGAGGCATAACACCGGGTGAGATAGCTCTCTTCAGCTGTTGGTGACTTCCAAAGAGTAACTTACTTACCTGTGAGCCTTCAGCAGCCAACACTCTAAGAAGCTGAGGGAAAGAGTGTCTAGATTCTAAAAGCAGCATCCAGGCACAACGCCACAGCATCTGCTACACCACACAAAAGAGACAATAATTCATACTGCTTGGCTTTAACGTTCGGGTTCATAAAGCAGGTGACATAGACTTATTACAGATGCTCCGCAAATTACAATAGGGTTATGTCCTGATAAGACCATCGTAAGTTGAAAATATCGTAAATTGAAAATGCATTTAATGCACTAACCTACTGACCATGATAGCTTAGCCAAGCCTAACTTAAATGTGCTCACAACACTTACTTTAGCCTACAGTTGGGCAAAATCATCTAACACAAAGCCTATTTTACAATAAAGTATTGAGTATCTCATGTGATTTATTGAATACTGTACTGAAAGTGAAGAACAGAATGGTCACATGGGAACTCAAAGTATGGTTTCTACTGAATGTGAAATGTGAACATATTACTTTCACACCATCATAAAGTCGAAAAATCCTGGGTCAAACTAAGTCAGGGATGATCTGTAGTGGATACTAATTTCAGTGCTGAACAAGTTACCTGTGAATTAATTGTCCACGGTTCTTATGTAGAAGTAGGAGACGCTATATGAGAAGTGGCCAGGATGAAAGAAGAGTCACCTAGACCCATTTTAAATTGAATATAAGCCCCTTATCAAGGCTTATACTGCTTTAATGAATCAGGTTCCCAATCCTTGTGACTTTTTCCCTCAGGGTCAAAAGAATAGCCCATCCATCTCTTGCCTATTGAATTTCCCTTGCTTCTTCATGGGCAAGAAAGAGGGAGTCAATCTGGCAATCATATGGACAATGAAACTTATAAGATTTTCTTCCTCACCATCAACTCTATACTGAAAATGAGAAAATGGAAGGATTCAGCCTCCATATTGAAACGTGCACATCTTACTCCCTCAAGGTGTCATGATGCAGTACATTTGTCTCAAATCTGACTAAAATCCAGGGGTAAACAATGCATATTAATTGATCATGCATTTAGGTGAGTAATAATAAATTTGAGTCCCTAGATTGATTTTTCTGAGTAAGCCAATAAAATGAGTAAACTTTGCATTATTTATCACTAGTCAGCCAATGTCATGTTTAAGTCAACAGAACTAATGTGCTGTCTGTCTCTTCAGGGAAAGCAGCAGGCGTATTTGAGAGAAATCAGGTTTTTACATAGCATCTTATTTTTTACTCCAAGTCTTTCAAAAGTTAACAGAAGGGTCATCCAGAGATTTCTGTCTTCTTGCTTGTCTGGTGAGTAGATGTATGTACAAGGAAAGACAGTCCATCTGTAACCTTAGAGAGAAGACAATAGACCAAAATGAAACCAAGTGTATTTTTACCAATCGGATGAGTCATTTTTCCCATGAGGTTAATTATCATTAATGACTTTAATTAAGGAATCATGTGAAGTATTTATCTTGGAGAATGTAGATCCATGAGGTTTGCACTATTGGATTTTGGCTCTCTGCTCTGATAGTGCTCTTTCAAAACACCCTATTAATGTTAAATTTCTTTGGTACTATATGCTAAGGTTGTGAAGCCTGAGGACATATTTTTACAGTAACATTGACCAGGTTTGGCCTCGCATTTAACTAACTGTGGAGCTAGAATTATTCTTGTTCATTTGAGGTTTCCAGCTTGGAATTCGTAAGATAAATGAGTCAGTTGCATCTATTCTCTAGCAATTAACTGGTAATTGGGGCATTTAATCAGAAAACTGACTTGAAGGACTTTAGCCTGATTGGATGCTATTGGCGTGAAAAAAAGATTCAATGCCTAGTTCATCTCATTCACGTGCTGTATTAACACCAGAAGTCCAGATCAAACTCAAATTTAGCTTGTAATGAATATTTTAAAAATAAATGATGTGAACTAAAAAAAATTCTAAGCCCTCTGCTAACCGAACGGACCCTCTTGGCCAAGGGAACCCCAGAAACACCTTAAAACTGAGTTCCCCAGCCATGATGGGCCGGGAGAGATAAAGCGCAATTTACTATGTGTATGATTTCCCTTCATAAATATTCAATGATGTATATTTGACTATCCCACTCAGTATAAAATTCTGTTCCTTTTGTCTTTTCTTAGAAGCATATGTGCCTGGCTTCTGGCCAGGGCTCTGCTTCCCAACCTGTTGGACTGGCCACCCAACAGGTTGCTACCCTTTATGAGAAATAAAGCTCTCCTTTTTCCAAAGCATAAACTTCATTAATCTTTTTTTTAGTTAAGAGTGGGTATTTACGAAAATGCTTTGTGGAAACTTAATAGATTTAGAAGCTAATCTTGTACAAAATACTCAGGTCAATAATATTTATTCCATAATTATTTGTTGTTCACCTACTTGCTGCAAGGAAGTTGCTCATAGGTACATAAACATTAATAATATACCTGTCGAATTCAAGAAGCCTAGGTGGACCTAAGCTCTACTTCAAGCAGAGTATAAATCAAGGTAAATAACACCCTTGGTTTCTTCTCTGAAAACCAGATAGCCACTCAACTTCATGATTCATACAGTGAAGATGCAATGGACAAGCAAGATTTTGTGGTTTGCACAAAAATAATTAAGATTATACACATATTAGCAAAAATCAGTAGTTTAAGCCTGATCATGTATTAAAATCACCTGGAATGTTTTCAAAACCATGATGATTCCTGGAACACACCTTAGACTTGTTAAAACCAGAATATCTGAGCATGGGACCTTTGCATCAGTTTTTAAAGCAGGTTAGGTAATTTTGATGTGTTAAGAAATGCTGACATAAGCTTTTTTTAGCTTTAAGGGTTAAAAAATACTCTGGATACAGAGTTGTAACAAGAAGATGGTAGATCCTAACAGTCTGTAAGGCCACAGAAAATACAGGATAAAAAGTTGGAATGGAGGTTGGGGGCACAGGAGCCAAGAATCATCCTGTGGCCACCTGAGTCTGGCCCTGCAATTGCCCCTCCTCTCATGAATTCATGACCTTACTTGCCAGCAGAAACAACTGAAGGAGGGTGGCCTGTGGCTCACATCTGCCTTTCAATCAAGCAAGTAACCTGTGAGGCCTTGTCACCTCTGCAGAATAGGAAGACACTGTAAAAGAAGGATGGAATGGGGATTGAGCTAGACAATCTAAGGATCCCTCACTGCCTCCCAATATAATGCCAGTGCAAGGCTGTAGTCAGTTAGTCAGTTTATTTGATTGGTTGTTCATTCTTGGCCTCCTTCAAGGCTTCCGTCTGACTCACACAAAGGTTGGTGTCCCCAGGTTCTATCGTCGGCACATGGCTTTTCTTGCCAACAGGATAAGAGCCATCCCTAGAGATCACACCCATTCTCTTTAGATAGTAGATGCAACACTATCTAAATCAGTATCTGTAGCTAACAGCTCTTCCCTGAACTTCAAATTTATATATCCGACTGTCTGCAAGGTAGCTCCACCTAGATATTCCAAGCTATATAAAGTCAAAACATCGCCAAGGCTATACTTGCGTCTCTTCCTATGCCTCTGTTTGCTGGGAATGTCACCATCATCCACCCAGGCACTAATGCTGCATTCCTAGACTATATGTAGGCCTCCTTTTCTTGCCTCATCTCCCATATTCAATCTTGAACTGTCTGTTTTGTCTCTCAAATCTTTCTGATTCATCCTGTCCTCTCCAGCTCTGTTACTACCGTCCTAGGCCAAGCTCCCATCGTTTCTCACAGATTTCTGCAACAACTCCCCAGTTTGTTTCCCTAGCTCCAGTCTTCAACTCTTCAAATCTAATTTCCATATAGTTGACAATGCTGGCATTGAACACAAACACAACTACATGGGTTCCCTGCTCAAACTCCTTCTCTGGTTCTTCAACACCTACTGCAATGGCCTTAAACTCTGACTACACGCTAAAATCTATACAGAGTCTATTATAGGACATATCCTGGGAGCTTTTAAAACTATCAATTCCTGAGCCTCACTTAAGATCAATTGGATTATAATCCCTAAGGATAGGATTTGGGAGTCAATATTTTTAAAAGTCTCCTTAATTTATTCTAATATGTAACTAGCGCGTATTAGGCTAGATTCTGTTCTGGTTATCTATTGCTACACAACAAAACTTAGTTGTGCAACAACTTAGTGACTTAAACAATTATCATATCTCACAATTTTGTGGATCACATATTCAGACAGGGCTTGACGGAACAATTCCTCTGCTGTACATCCACTGAGGTCACTTTCTGATATGTTAGTGGCAGATGGATGGGTCTGGAGGGACGAAGGTGGCCTCACTGCAGTCGGAAGCTGAGCTCCACTGGCACCATCAACCAGAGTGTCTGCATGTGGCCTCTCCACATACTGGTCTCAGATGAGTTGGTCTTGTTACATAGTGGCCTTGTTCCAATGCCTTGCTGCTCAAAATATGCTCCATAGACCAGCATTACAGGCATGGTCATCTGGAAGCTTGTTAAAAAATGCAGAACCTTTGGCCTCACTCCAGATCTTCTGAATCAAAACCAACATTTTAACAAGATTCCCATATGATTCCTATGGACACTAAAGTTTGAGAAGCACTGACCTATAGGTCAAAGTCTGACCTTCTTAAGGTATGTGAGGTCTTCTTTTATCTGGCACTTGTCATACTTCTCCAGCTCTAACACGCTTCATTTTTTTCCTGGACTTTAAGATATAGGAACACTAAATAACTTATAGTTTCCTGCACTTTGTTTTCCATGCTCATCATTCTCTCTGCCTATACTAGACACTGACAAAGAAAAAATTAGTACACTTAAAGACAGCAATAGAAACGAAAATGAAACACAGAAATAAAAAGACTGCATCAGTGAGCTGTGGGACCATTTCAGGTGGCCTAATGCATATGTTTTATAGCCCATGAAGGAGAGAAAAGAGGGAATGAATAAAAAAAGTATGTATTTGAAGAAAATGACCAAGTTTTTTCCAAATTTGCTGCAAATTATTATCCTACACATTCAAGAAGCTCAATAAATCTCAAAAACAAACACTTACAAATGAAGAAAACTACACTGATGACATCATAATCAAATTGCTTAAAACTAGTAATAAGAAAAAAAATCTTATAAGCAACTAGAGAATAAAGACACTACTCTCAGAAAAAATAAAGATTAGGAATGACAGCAAATCTAATCACTAGAAACAGTGTAAGCCAGAAAGCAGTGGAACAACGTCTTTGAAGTATTAAAAGTAAAAAACTAAATCTAGAGGTCTATAACCAGCAAAAATGTTTATAAAAAACCAAGCTTTCAAACATACTAAAGCTAAAAGAATTCATCAGCAGCAAACCTGCATTTCTAAGATGTTGAAGGAAGTCCTTCAGGCAGAAGGAAACTAACACCTGTACCTGTTAGAAATCTGAATCTGTACAAAAGTACGGGGGACACACCTGTAAATAGGACAAATGTTTTCTTATTTTAAATCATTTTAAAGAATAATTGACCATCTAAAACCAAAGTAGTGACAATGTATTGTGAGGTTTATAACATATGTAGAAGTAAAATGTGTGAGAACAACACACAAAGGCCCAAAGGAGAGAAATGAAAGTACACTGGTGTAAAGTTCTTATGCTCTATGTGAAGTGGTAAAATATTACTTGAAGGTAGACTGTGATTAATTAAAGATATATTCTATAATGCCTAAGCAACCACCAAAATAAAGTAACAAAAGGATTTCACTGACAAGCCAACACAGAGGAGGAGAAGGAGAAGGAGAAGGAGGAAGAGGAGGAAGAAGAAGGAGGAGGAGGAGAAGGAAGAGGAAGAGGAGGAGAACATAAATATAGGAAAAAAAGAGGTAAAACTGTATTTGCAAACAGCATGATTGTGCACAGAAAAAAAACCCTACCAAATCTACAAAAAACTAAAGTGGCATGAGATGAGTTAAAACATTTTAAAATCAGTTGTATTTCTTTATACTAGCAATGAACAATTACATGTTTAAAGACAATACTATTACAATAGCATCAAAGACATGAACTATTTGGGGATACATTTGACAAAAAATATGCAGGACCTGTAGACTAAAAACTACAAAGCATTACTGAGAGAAATTAAAGAAGACCTAAATAAGTGGAGAGATATACTGTGTTCATGGATCAAAAACCTCAATATTATTAATATATCAACTACCCAAGTTGATCTATAGATTTAATATAATTTCAATCAAGATCTTAGCAGATGTTTGAAGAAATTGACAAGCTGATTCCAGAATTCATAAGTAAATGCAAAGGGCCTAGAAGGACCAAAGAAACTTTGAAAGAGAGGACCAAAGTTGGAGGACTCACCATTACTTGATTTCAAGACTTATTATAAAGCCACAGTAATCAAGACAGTATGGCATTGATACAAAGAGAGACAAAAATATCACCGGAACAGAATAGAGAGCATAGGAAGGGACACATATATATAGTCAATTGATTTTCAACATGGGTGCAGAGGCAGTCAATGGAGAAAAGAGAATCTTTTCAATAAATGATGCTAGAATAATTGGATATACATACAAAAATGCATCTCAATCCACACATCACAACATATATAAATATTAATTCAAAATGGATCATAGGTAGAAGTGCACATAGGAGAAAATCTTAGTGACTTGGATTAGGCAAAGATTTCTTGGATATAATACCAAAATCATGATCTATGAAAGAAAAAATTAATAAACTAGATGTAATCAAAATTAAAAACTTGGTTTTTTTGGAAGACAATATTAAGAGAATTAAGACCATTTATGGACTGAGAGAAAATATTTAAAAGTCACATATTTGATTAAAAAAGACTTGTATACAGACTATATAAAAGCGATAATAAGAACACCAACAACCCAATTTTTACGGTGGTCAAAAGATTTAAACAGACTTTAACAAAGAGGAGAAAATGAATGAACACTTATTAGAATGGCTAAAATTAAATAGATAATGAAAAAATAAAATAAAAAATGAAAAGACTATTAATACCAAGTGTTGGCAAAGATGTGGAAGAACTAAACTCTCATCTGCTGCTGGTGGGAATGTAAAATGATACGACGACTTTGGAAAACAGTTCGACAGTTTCTTAAAAGGATGACACACACCTATCATGTGTCCCATCCATTCTACTCCTAGGCATTTACCCAAGAGTAATGAAAGCATATGTCCACACAAATCTTGTACCAAATATTCATAGTAGCTTTATTTGTAATACAAATGTAAAACAACCCACGTGTTCATCAATAGGTGAATGAACAATTGTGGTATATCCATGCAATGCATAATACTCAGTATTTAAAAAGAATGAACTATTGATATAAGCAACAGCATGGATGAATCTCAGAGTACACAGAGTGAGTTAAAGAAGCCGTACAAAAAATAGAGTACATAATATACAAGTCCATTTAAAATTCTAGACAATTAAAACTTGAGAAAATTTGGGGGGTGAGAGAAATATTCATTATCTTGACAATGATGATAGTTTCATAAGTACATAAAAATGTTAACAATATCAAATTACATTCTTTTTGTGCAATTTATTGTGTGTCAATTATACCTCAATAAAGCTGTAAAAAGAAGAAAAATCACATGAGATATCATTTTACACTCATCAGACTTGAAAAAATCAAAATTGATCTTAACATCGATTCTTGTCAAGGATATGATTGTACATTGCAGATGGGAGTATACAATTTGTACCATCTCTTTGGAAAGCAATTTGACAATATCAAGTTGAAGACGAACACATGAAGACAGAGGGTCTCACTAATGCCTCACAACATATGAGGTAGCATCTCCTTTTGGTCATGCATAATATCTTGGTAGAGACCCTAGTACTCTCCCATTTCTGTGGCCTCAGTCTTCCTAAGAAAATGCCACTTTGTAATGATATTTTCTTTCTTTGGTCATCAGCTTGTGCCCTAGTGTAGCTGAAGTTTATGGGACATATGTGTATATGGCTGATGCAACTTGATTATAATATAGTATGTTGAATGTAGGTGGTAATGCTATGCTTGAAATGTAAGTGTGGAGATGGCTACAGCCATATGATTTCAATGGGTGAGATACTTTAGTCTGGTCACCTATGATATGACAAGACAGCCCAGCCTTCATGCCTGGCTACTCTTTCAGAAACAGGTCAACTTTGGCTGGCCCCCTGAAAGGAGGAGCCGCAGCCAGAGCAGGCTAAGGAATTAGGACAGTCACCTAGTCTGTTGCAGCCTCTGAAATCTCTTAACATTCAGGCTATTTCTTCCTGCGAATGAATGAAGAAAGACCCAACTTCCCAGGAACCCACAGGCCATCAGAACAACTCCCTCTTCACCATCAGATTATAACGAGCTTTCGCCTGAATTGGTGAGAAACGTTAGCCCTTTTGTTTTGTACGAATCCTCCTTTTTTCCCTCTGCTTGGTCATAAGGACAACAGGTGGCATGAAAGTGTGCTTGTCTTCAGTGTGCATTCGGAGTCTGTGCTTTTGTGCAGAGGAAAAAGATCACACTTCACTTCTGGAACTAGAAAATGGACCTTAATCAAGCTGGGAGATTAAGTGGGGTGCAAACCACCCCCACCCAGCCCCGCAGTAGTGATGAGTGAGCCTCTCCGTGTCACCCAGCCTTCTACTCACTCACAGGGCCACCGTGGTCAGTGTCAAGCTGGAGATCTGCAGCCTGGGGCCCTGGAAGGTCCGCAGAGGTGCCCCTCTAGCCACCTGAGGATGTAGGAATCCATTACATTCATTGTTGGGGAAACTGGAATGGTGCCACTGTGCCTTGAGGCCAGAGATCTTGTCACCACTCTGGCAAAAAGAGAAGAATGCTCCTCTGTATTTAGCTCCAGCAGGAAGACAGGGAAAAAGAAGGAAGGGTTGTCAGAAGGGTTTACTGAGCCCCAGATTGCTGCAGTGCTAAATACACAACTTCTGTTTCCCATAACTAAACCCTCTCTCTACAAGTGCTGTCACCTGGACTAGGTCAGGATGATTTTGGTATCACCTGCTGGACCATTTCTGAAGTCACCTCTCTGTTCTGGCTCCCTGGGCCAGAGTCCTTGTGACAATGTCCCTTAAAGACTCGGTTGTCCTGGCTCTAGCTGAGGCCACTGCAGCCCCCCAGACATGGCTGTATGGGTGTGAATCCCAATGGGAGACAAGATTCAAGCCCTTTGTTTTCCCCAGGAGGCTTTAGTCCTCGTGTAAATTAGGGGATGGGAAAGAATGTCAAGGGGAGGAGGCTAACCCTGCTCACCAGAGGCCTCCAGAGCTCAGTCCCTGCCTCCTGGGGACTCTGCAGTGCCTTTTGTTTTCCTTCCTGTGTTTCCACTTGACTGTCACATGAGCTCTGTGAGCAGGATATTATACAGACACTTCAATCGAGGATCAGTGGATTATAAGTGAAGCAGTAGTTTGGAGAAGAAAGAAATTAGTTGGAGAAAGTAAGATGAGCTAAGTTTTGAAAGAGAAAGATTTAGAAAGTAACTGCGAAAAGTGGCATGTTAAGTTTCGAATCGTTGGAAAGCGTCAATAGCCCAAGCAAAGAATTCAAAGACAGAATGAGCGTGGCACCCATGGGGAGAGAGTGAGGAGACTTGGACAGGTGGGCAAGGCCTGTGTCCAGGTGTGTTCAAAGTCAGGCAGGTGAGATAAGGGAGGGTATTGAGCAAGAACAGCAAGATCTGCCTAGTTTAAAAATGACATGGGGTTGATGACTGGCTCAAGAGAGGGAGAGGAGAGAAAAAAATTAGGGAAAATAGGTCAAAAGTTACTGCAGTAACTCAAGCAAGAGAGGCCTAATTTAAAGTGGGTGTAGAGAAGAAAGAACGAACCTGAGGCATTTCAAAATCACAGACCCTAGTCACAGACCCTCGATGGAGGATAATGAGGATGTGAGAGGCCAAGTGCTGTGGATGGGACAGTGAAAGGAGAGCCATTTTGGAAGGGAAGACAAACTCTCTTCGGGACATGTTGAGCTTGCAGTGACGGAACAGTTTGAAATCCAGCCAAAGATAAATTTTTAAAGAAAAGTATCTATTAATTATGAAGTTGGAATTCAACTCTTGAGAAGAGCAATTTAAGACTGAGTTCCCATATTTTAAAGTAACTCTGCCATGTCTGGGACTTTCCACAGGTGGACACATGTGACGCCGTCTCAGGAATTAGAAATAAGAGGACAGTTGCCAGGATAACATTCTGTACTGTGGGATGATCATGTTGAATGTCACAAGGCCACAGGACAATGGGCTACCTTGGAGGGAAGTAGCTCATTCATTTTTTATTCGGCCACATGCGTCATAGTCAGCAGTACGGACACCACAGGTAAGAAGAGGTCAAGTTTCTGAGGTCCCAGGGCTTTGGGTATTATTTCAGTAAAAGATAGAGTTTAGCCAAAATCCTAAAATATTGATTGGAAATTTGGGCCAGAAGTTCAAGTTGATTCAAGAATGTAATGAGGAAAATCCCTATTCTAATCACAACAGTGTTCTGGAACACTCTTTTGACTTGCTGGACATCTTGTAGATTTTAATCGTGTAAAGCTAACCCTGAAGCTTTGGAAATGCGCACGGCTATATATTAAAGGGAGAAGGATCTGGAGTGTGAGAAATCATCTGGCACGTGTGGGAGCGACAAGCCAGGGGATGATGCCAGCCTGAAGTGTCTCTCTACGGAGTGGTCAGGATAGAGTCCTGGTGGAGGAGAGGCCAGCGGGGATGTCTAATGTTCAATTTTAAATGCTTGAAATCATATGTTAAAAATGCCTCCTCTTTGGAGTAGACAAAGGTTTCCAAGATAGGACTTAAAATGTATGAACTATAAAAGAAAAAATTGACAAATTTGACTTCATCAAAATTAAAAAACTTTTGCTCATCAAATGACAGCACTAAGGAAAGCCCCAGAGTGGGAGAAAATGTTTGCAAAACATGTATCTAATACAGGGCTTTTATCCAGAAGATAAAGAGAGTTCTCATGATTCCTTAGTAAGAAGACAAACAACCAAATAAAGCGGGCAAGGGATTTGAACAGACACTTCATCCAAAAAAAGATACATGAATGGCAAATATGAAAAGATGCTCAACATAATTAATCATAAGAAAAATGCAAATTAAAACCACAATGAGATACCAGTGCACACCCTCTAGAGCAGCTAACGTTAAAACAATCCTTATACTAAGTGTTGGTATGGATTTAGAGGAACTAGCATTCTCATATGTTGCTGATGGTATTCTACAATGGTACTATGATTTTGAAAAATAGTATGGCAGTTTTGAGAAATTAATCATACCTACCATATGGCCCAACAATTCACAATCCTGGATATTTTTACAAGGAAAACAAAAACATGTAACCACACACAGACTTTTGAATAAATGTTCATAGCAGATTTAGCCATAATAGCCAGACAATCCAACAATACTCAAAGGTCCACTAACAGATGAGTGAATAAACATTTTGCAATATGTCCATACAATGGAATACTACTCAGAAGGGAAAAAAATACCAAAGTACTGATACACACAACAGCATAGATGAATCTCAAAAACGTTATGTTGAACAAAAGAAGCCAGACACAAGAGTACATATTGTATGATTGGATTATTGTAAAATCTTAAAGGAAGCAAAAGTAACCCATAAAGACAGAAAGCAGATCACTGGTTGTATGGGACTGGGGGTGGGCTCGGGTAATTATTGAGCAAGCAGCAAAGGGGACTTTTTAGTATGATGGAAGGGTTCCATATCTTAATTATGGTGGTGATTACAGAATAACTACATTTGTAAAAACCTCATTGAACTGTACTCTTAGAAGGGATGCATTTTACTTTGTATAAATGATATCTCGATAAAGTTGATTTTTAAAAAAATCTTGTTTTCTTACCCCAAATATTCCAGAAAGTATCTTCCACATATAAAACCTTATAAACATTTTTGGAAATCAAAATATTTCACATCGGGGTTACTGTGGTGTGGAATAAAATAACACATTTGAAGTAGCAATTGTTACCGTAAATTGAATTATTTAGGCAAGGTCAGGCTCCTTGAGCCAACGGTAAAAAATGTCAGCATCAACTTACACTCTCTCATATCCCTTCTTCGCCACGACTTGCCCCAAATGTTACAGAAATCTCAGGGTGGTGGAGATTTGGATCTATGAAAGACATAGAATAAGAATGCAAGCAAAACCTGTCTAGATCTTAAGGGGTAGGGAGATCCCAGCTACCATGTGGGTTATATTAACAATGACCTTCACCCAGGCCATTCTGATATGGCTGGCTGGGTTTGCAAGCATTTGAAAACTTTGTATGGGAGCTTGAAGGATTTTATGGATAAACTCTCAGTACTTGCTATTCTGAATTCACCAATGAGGTCCAGTGATGATATTAAGTCCAGTCACTAAATTCGTTTTTTTCCTGCTTTTTGTGAAGGCTTATAAAACCAATCTTCTCTCTATCCTTCTTTCTTCTTCCTCTCCCTCTCCCTCTCCCTCCCTTTCTTTACCATCTGCTCTGTGCCTCTTTTCCTCTTATTTTCTTCTCAAT
Source organism: Avahi laniger (assembly GCA_963575035.1). Lineage (NCBI taxonomy): Eukaryota > Metazoa > Chordata > Mammalia > Primates > Indriidae > Avahi > Avahi laniger. The sequence continues at coordinate 105,294 of CAUYSK010079196.1, read as the reverse complement.
ACCTTTTCTACCTTTATTGACTTAAATATTATTTTATGCAAAGCATTTGGTAAAACAAGCTCTGGTTAAAAGGCCACTAATTATACAAAATAAACACAAAGTTAAGATTGATCCTACAATAGTAAGCGTTATTTTTGTTTACACCCTTCTAAAAAGCAAAGGGTGGACTGCAAACAATTTGTTTAAATGGTAGCGCTCATGAGGGTGGCTTAGATCCAGGCTTTCCTGTGTAGTATCACCTGAAAAAATAAAAATAAAAACTGCCCGAATGTCTAGCTGTATGAATGAGAGCCTTGAGTCAATTCACACAAAGAACATAGCTATCCTCATGTTGTCTTCTCGTTGCTGCATTTAAGTGTGTAGCGTTTCATGGTAAATGCCAATAAGTAATGTCATTCCAAACATGCACAAATGCTGAGCAAACCCCTTGACAAGGGCAGCAAGGGATGATAAGTGTTACTTTTGTGTTTCTTTTGTTGGGGTTTTTTTTTTAAGTCTGAACTTGGTAAAACTAAAAACACATAATCAAATTTTGAGACAGATATAAAAGTCTTCTGCAATTCTGTCTCTAGAGAAAACAAAAACAAGCGGCCTCTGATGCAAGAAATAACTGTGGTTGCATGGAAAGCTCTGATTCTCAGTTTTCCCTCTCTACCCATTTGAGGCCTCCAACAGCAGCTTACAATTATGGAGAGAAAAGCTTTGAGAACTTGTTCTAAAGGGGATTATTTTGGGGAAAGTGTAATTGAAAAAAATCATGGCCAGTTGTTCTAGAATTTGCTCATGTAGAATGCATGTGTGTTTGCCTTCCACAATGCACAAAGGATTCCTGTTATAAACCTCCCTTGTGCCAATGAGGAGAATTGGTCTACTGGCAAATTTATCAAGGGATTTCTCAGATTAAGTGCTATCTGTCTGTGAAATCTTTTGCAGATGGTGAAATTATTTTCGTTCACTCTGATGTCCTCCAGATTTGTAAGAAAAAGAAAAAAAACAAAAACAGCAATTGGACCTATGAATTGTTTCAATGCCAGGATCTAATTAGACACACTATCCAGATATGGCTTTTGTAAGAAGCCATAATATGCAGCTGATGTCAACACCCTTTATTTAAAAATAAAAATAAAGAAAGATGTCCTAAATAATTTAATGATTTCTGGCAGCAAACAGGCATAGGAAAAAAAAAAAAGAAGAGAGGAAGGAAGGAAAGAAAGCAGGGAGGGAGGGAGGGATGAAGGTTGGTTCCCCTCACTTTGAGAAGAGAAATTTTGCTGGAGAATGAAATCCATTCATTTGCCACCAAAAGCATCAATTTTCAGGACACAGATCACCACTTCTGAATAGGACGCCAGCTGGGTGCCATACATGCTGTTGACAAGGAAAGATACTGCTTTGAACCCTCAGGTTGATGTTGTATCACCAGGAAATCAACCCATCCGGAGGGCCAAGGGTGTCATTTGTCTTAGAAGCCTAGACGGACCATGGAGGGAAAGGGGTGCTCCCTCGCGCATGATGCTGAATCTCACTAAGGAAAGCAGTTGAGCCACTTGATGCCCACAGTAGCCGTGGTGCTGAAACTCTGAGATGACAATGACGCAGAATGTGTGGCCACAGCTCTTTTTCCATTTCAGTGCAAGCTCCTAGAGAGCAGGGCACACAGCTAGGGAAAATAATAATAAATGAAGTTCAAAGGGGGAAACTGAGGCTTTGAGAGGTTACGGAATGTGTCACGGTCAGATAAGGAGATAGAGGCAGAGCAGGATTCAACCCAAGTCATCTGACCACAGCTTCTTATCCCCCTAGTCCCCACGGCCTCGCACTGCGCATGCGGCAGGGTCAGAGTTGGAATACTTGTTACAGACTATTTCCATTTTCCAGAGTTCTTTTCCGCAATCCATTGGTCGACTTCTCTTACTTTATCCCCATTCCCCAAGTGGAGGCACAGAGAAAGGCAAAGATGTCCTGTTGGATTATGCAGACAAAAATAAGTAGATGTCTGTTTCCCCAAGACCAGCAGCTTTTTGCTGCAGCCAAAGCCAGAAGCTCTGAAAAGCAACGTGAAGATGGAATGGGAGGGGGAGGCAGGAGGAGCAGGGACGGGACAGTTAGCACACAGAGTACAGGACGCATTTTCTGTTGGCCAAGGAATTTCTGGTTTGGCCTTATGTTGGCCACTCTTCTGGGCATCTTTTAATGTCGAGAAAGGAAGCTGTGTGGCAGAGAGCTTAAGAGAACTCCAAAGTTATTGGAAATAGCCAAGAGGCTGAGAATGAATTTCAGCCAATAGGAGGAAGAGGGAGAAGGTCATTATTCATGCTCTGCCCAAGCAGGGGGATGGGTGGGGGGGGGGGAAACTGCTCTGTACATTACATGTGATTCCGCATGGCTAGCATTCCAGCCTACAAAAGTGGATGAATACAATGATATGCTGGAAGATGAACCTCTGTGGAGTTAACTGAAAAAAAAAATCTTTCCTTTCTTACTTCAGTGTATAGTTCTAACCCCAAGAGAGCACATCTACTGCCTATTAGATATTCACAAAGGTAAACAGATTGTTGTAATGGCTGCAAAGCACAAAGGCTACAGGCCATCAAATAGAAAGACTGAATGCATTGACATCAGAAACCTCCTGGAAGGAAGTGTGAGCTGTAAAAGTGCAGCAGCTGGTGAGACACATCCCCAGTGTCCCCAGGGCAGGAACTCAGATGTGCCACTAGCAGCCCTGAGTTGCTTAGTCTTTTTTCGATCTCTGTCTAACACTCTTTGTAGACCACAACCCCCATCCCTTGTCCCGGTTTCATCTCCCAAATTAACCTCTGGACTTTAATAAAGAGACGTGTGCATTTTTAACAGCTCATTGAAAATCTTCATGCTCACCACATAAACTTGCGTTTTTACTAATCATTTTAGTTTAATCATTTTAATAACCTAAGTCTACCTCACTAATTTGCTAAGTGTCAGCAATGATTTGTTACATAGTTGTTTGGTTGGGATCTCTGCGGAGAAACATCCTCAAACCAGGGCAGCCAGTGCCCTAACCTTTGAAGCAGGACTTCTTCCAAGAGATCACCTCTGGGCAAAAAAATGCCTTTGCAATTGTGGAATCAAAAATGTTCTTCCGTAGTTAATAGAGCAAAATCAAGTGAAAGTTTGAAAATAATTGGTTTTTGTAATTGATTTAACTACATATTCAAGCATTATTTAGTAATCCTGAACTTATTTTTCATCAGCCTTCTTTGTCACAATGACAATTTTCTATTTTTTTTCCTGCAAATATAAGAAACCCTAATAGAAAAAGTGGGATTAACTAACAGTTTTGAGTTGATCCCTTTATGTACTTCTTGCTCACAGAATGTGGGTGGCCTGAAAACTATAGTAAAGACTAAACCTGTGTTTTATAAATCAACTTAGTGAGTATCAACCAGCATTTTTTTTAAAATGGGGAAAAAATGAAATAGAAAATATCAAAGTGTATCACATATGGTAAGACTATTTTTTTTAATGAAGGGTTTGCTTCAGTTGTGTATGTGTATTGGTTTTTAATTTTGATATTTCTATGGATCTCCTAAAAAAACTTTGAAAGCTACTGGCTAGACAGCAGTTTCTATTAGATGGAGAGAGGTTAGATTATTCAGGATGCTGAAGATCAAGATAAAGAGCTTGACTTCATGTAGAATTCATTATATCTTCTTAAGCAGAGAAATAGTATGATAAAAGTGAAGTTTTTTTAATGAGTTTGGCAGTAGCATGTGTGATAGCTTGGGGGAGAGAGGCTGGATGCAGAAACTGGAATGTCATTGAAGGCTCTCAGGACAGAAACCAACTCTTGTTGTCTTAAGCATAAAAGGGATTTTTCAAATGGGTTATTGCATCACTCACAGACATGCTGGGAGGGTGAGAAAACCAGGTTCAGGAAATAAGCACAAATGAAGGAGTAGCCAGAGCCATGGTCAAAATTACTCCCATGTTGCTGGTCCGGTGAGAACACCCACAGCACAGCTGCTGACCACTGGGCGCTGTAGCTGACCTGGTGTGGAGGACCTCCTGGGGGACACTGGAGACGTCCACTGGTATTGCTGCCACTGCTGCTGCCCCAGTAAATTGTCAGTTGTTTTGGCTCCCATGTATCACTAGCCCCAGATTTAGTGTCCGGGATGGGCGCTTCTGATTAGGCACCTGAGCTCCAGCTGCAAGGGAAGCTGGGAAACTGATCACCTGCCCTTTTGGGCTCCCACAGCAGGAAGAGGTCTCTGCCTCCCACCAAGATTCACACAATAGAGAAGTCTCTAAACACAGGAAGAGGAGCTGGTTAATCATGGACCGGCCAGCCTCTTGGAGTATTCAGGCTAAGGTGGTGAGGGCTTGGAGTAGGACGGCGACAAAGAAAAGGAAGCTGAGAGAACTAATGCGAGAGACTGACAAAGGAAGAAACAGACCGGGTGACGGGTGCGTCTAGATGATTAACAGTGGGGAGTGGGAAGAGCTCACTCCATGCTTCTGGCCCGGAGGTGACGAAGGGAGGTCGGTACTGCCGACGGAAGAACGGAGAGAAGAGGAAACTCCAGAACGGTCGTGGAGTCATGGTAACTGGGACAGGTGGCTTACTGGTTTTGGGAGTTAGTGGCCATGAGAAGATAACTCCTTTAGCTAGTCCTAATCTTTGAGAACATCCGTAAAGACTAATTGTATATCACTGTCTTGAGTGGCTCTTCCATATAGTGTCACTGGTGGTCTGATATTCTTGTGGGCTCAGGCTTTCCTAAATCAGTGTTCCCATGTAGCCTTGCAGCCTGCATCCTAAATCCTTTTGATATTTATTTTTACATGCATTTGGAAGACTCAAACTAGGAAGAATCTTAATGATTGTTTTATTTCTTTTCAAAACTGTGACACTTTGCACCCATAAGAATTGCAATTCCCATTGAGATTTAGCAGGTTGAAAGACACAAGAGCATACGTACAATACAAACACAGAAGCACAGATCTGCACTGGATAATAAATCTATCTGGTCATTCGCTGCCCATGCTTTCCCCTTCCCAGGTGTTCTCTATCTGTCACAGCTCCAATGTCCTCTGTTCTCCTTACTTGGATTAGCACGGGAGCCCTGTATCCATGGATCCATCAAATTGATGTGCGAATTTGCTAATCTGCCTCTGAGGTCTCACTATGACTCCTAACCACTCTAGACCTTGTAATTAAGAAAGTGTAGTGGGTTGAGTTGTGAAGAGAAGATGAAAAGACCAGATGAGAGAGGGTTTCAAATCAGTTTGTAGCCATTTGCATCTAGAAGAATGGACTCAAAACCACAAAACCTCCTACAGCATTACTTCCCTGGTGTTCCCTTTCCTAATCACTCTTCCCCACATCCTTCCATATGCAGAGCTCTTCTTAAGTGGTTCAGATTTCCTCGCTTTTAAGATGAAAGCAAGATATTGAAGTCTCTCTCCCTAATAATCCGAAAGCTCTTATTTTCCATCTGGCATCACAATCTCAATGCTTCCCAAGTTCCATTCTCTTCCTTCCTCTCTCACTTCCTTGCCAAGTGAGAAAGTATAAATGAGGGATTGAGTTTAATGGGAGTTAGGTAAAAATCAAGAGGTGTGGGGTGAGGAAAATTTTTTCCAATTCAGGAATAATATAAAAGAAGACCAAAAATCAATGCTTTGATTAGATTAGAATGAGTTCCAATCAATTCTTTATTTTCATCATTTTAAAAATCATACCAAACAAGAGAGATGTGTTTCCCACTACACATGAGGGCAGAGACATATCTTTTTGGTTTGTGTATATGTTCTAGTATCTTGCACAGAGCTTGGCATACAGTGATTGCTCAATGATTATTTCTTAATTAACAAATTATTCATGAGTCAGGTGTCCTGGGTTCTAATTCTAACCTTGCTTATAACAAGCTCTGAGACCTTGGAAAAATTGTCTTCTTGTTGATCTTGATTTCTTCATCTATAAAATGAAGATTTGGGGCTGGCTAATTCCATAGGAACTTCTGCTCCAGATTTTGTGGTTCTGAAATGTTATGTGCAAACAATTTTTTAGCAAATTTAAATAGTATTAAAGTTTGCTTTTAAGAAAAATTCTATAGTAAATTCTTAATAATAGGTTAGGATGAGATACCTCCTCACCAGTTCAAGCATCGTATCAGGAGAGGCAAACTGATTATTTTGAGCTGGGGAAGGATGCTTATTTTGTGATGTTTGGAGGTCTCCTACATTCCTTAGGGGTGTCAGTTCTTAGGAAATTCAAACTTGGGCAAATTGTTAAGAACAGGAGTGGGACTGGGGGCCATCTATTAAGGAGCACTGAAAGGCTGTTATAGGACCAACTAGTGGGGAAAATGAAAAAAGAAAATACTTACATATACACATATACACCTGGATTCTGCCTTGCCTGTGTGGAAAGTGAATCTTTCTGAAAAGTGAATAGTTGTATGCTGAAGTATTTTGTGAATTCATGTCTTAATCTAAGGATATTCTGAAAGTCATGTCCAACCACATGTTGATCTCTCTGCATACTTCTTTGCATCAAATTCTACATTCTACAACCTTAAAGTCAGCTCATAGAAGGATGCTGTAGTTGAAGGTGGAGACTGAGCCACATGGGCCCCTGAGTGGGAATGCATTTCTGCCTCCAACAATGACCAGGAGGAAATATCCTTTGCTAATATTTGAAACTCAGACAGAAAGCTTTTTGTTCTGGTCATTTTGTTTTGCTTTAACAGAATACCATAGACTGGCTAATTTATAAAGAAAATAAATTTATTTCCTACAGTTCTGGATATCAGGAAGTCCAAGGTCAAGGGGCCTGCATCTGGCAAGGGCCTTCGTGCTGCATCATCTCACAGCAGAAGGTAAGAGGCATGAAAGCACAAGAGAGCAAGAGCGAGAGGGGCTAAACTCGATTTCATAACAAGCCCAGCCTTGAATGACATTAATCCATTCATGCGGGCAGAGCCCTCGAGACCTAATCACCTCTTATTAGACCCCACCTCCCAACACTGTTACATTAGGGATTAAGTTTATAGCACATGAACTTTGGGGGACACATTCAAACTCTAGCAGCTTTGGACATTTTTGCCAATGTTTTTCATAAAATATTTGTCCAAAAGACCAAATGCAACCATCTCTGCACTGTGTCTCATTTTGCTTTAGGACATTCATCATTCTCTGTTCCTTACTCTGCTCTGCTTTAATCTCGTGGGGCTTTTCATTAAACACTCATCCAAGGAGCAGCAGCCATGTCAGCGTTATGAATGGGCTCCTGATAACATCTCCCATCTGCCGGAGGGCAGAGACTTGCTGAACTGGCAGGCTGGGTGGAAAGCAAACTTGAGCTGAGGACTGGCCATGGGGGGAGCAGGAGATGGTGCCTGGCTGCTGAGAGCTGGTGTTAAAGCAGCACTTCTCCAGGTCTGCAGCTCAGGCCGGGAGACCAGTGCCCAGTTAGAGGGGTGAGCAACACTAGCAGGCTCGTTGGGGCTGCTGCCCTCAGGAATCAATGCCATTCATCCAGAGAGGAAGAATGGGGCCAGCCCAGAGTGCTCTGCTCTAGGCCTCCTCCTGCGTGTGGCCCTTGGGGTGCAGTGCAGCTTCCTCTTAGCTAAAGCAACCCTCAAATCCAAGGCAGAGATTCCAGTTCAGGATGCTCAAAGGTTGCTGCTTCCTGGCCCCTCGTCATTCTTAAATCTTTCCTTTCCCAGCAGGACTCAAGCAGAAAGGTAGAGACAGGTTGCTACAACCAGACAGGTTGAATGATTTTGGACCAGGCAATGTGCATGCTAAGTGCTCTACATACATTTCCTCTTTAATCCACACGGGAACCTCATGATATGGAAACCCTATTTTCCAGGGGAGCAAACCAATGTGCAGAGTAGTTAAATAACTTACTCAAGGCCTCAGGCTATTCAGCAGTGGAGCCAAAGTTTGAATCCAAGAGATGTGACTTCACAGTCCACACCTTAACCGTGTGATCAAATGACTACAAACATCTAGCCGAGGCACTTAGCACATTAAGCATTTATAGATGGATTAATGGGCATGCAGCCTTGATTGAGCCCTGTGGTTGACATAGTAAAGATTAGTCACTAATCTCTGTCTTTTGATAATTTACATTACCATATCTTATCACAAAGATTCTCTCTTTAATTTTAGAGATTCTGAAATACTGAGAAAATGTGAGGAAATCATTTGCTCAAGATCAAAGATCAATTAGACCTATGAATGAAATCAGTCCTGTTAAGATTTTTTACATAGGAAAACCTTTGTTACTTCTATGACTGATGTTTAGGGGTTTATCAAATAGGGATGCAGAAGTCCTGAGGTTTGGGGCATGATTTTGAAGGATCTGTGGTCTGGTAGTCAAAGAGATCTGAGTCGTAGATCAGCTCTGTCTCCACTCAGCCACCCTGGGACTTTGAACAAAACTTTTAGAACTGGGGCTCAGGTTTTTTATTCAAAAAGTGAGGGGCGATTAGATCAGTGGTTCTCCCTTAAAATCACCTGGAGAGCTGCTAAAAGTAGAAATGTCCTGATCCCTGCCCAGATGATTCTGATTGAATTTGTCTATAGTGGGTCCTAGACAATCAGAATTTTTTTAACCTCTGCAGGTGATGTTAATGTGCAGCCCAGATTGAGGACACTATATCTGATGATCTCTTATTTTTCTGGTAGACCTAAAGTTTTATGAATCTGTGCTACGGAGTCACTAGGTCAGGAAACAGGTAATTTCCTGTGGAATTTCAGTGTAGTTTGAAGCCAGAAATGCAAAAGGTTGAATAAAAATATGTACATATATATACACACTACATATGAACAATGTCAATTTTAAGCACCATATCTGGTCCAATTTGTGGCCTGGAAGATGTCTGCATTAGGTAGTCTTTTTATTCTATCTAAACTGACATAAAGAAGTTAGTTAAGATCCCTAAGACGTTCTAATTTGAGTGTAGCCTGTTGTGACACATTACGAAGTGCGTTGTTAAGAGCAGAGCTAAGGTTTGAAAGCACTTAACAGTGAAAGCTGTGAAAGGGCCTGAGCAAGAGAGTGGGAAAAAAGTATTTGCTGTCTAAATATGTGGCTCAAAGTCTTTCTTTGTGAGTTATTCTTTGAATTAAGCCTGGCCCAGAATTCTCTTAGAAAAGGGGGTGAGGAGGACAGGTTATGTTAATATATAAAGTCAGTGGTACAAATATTTAACAACTGGTCTCAAAAAAAAAAAAAAAAGGCTTCAATTTGTCTGATTTATAGTATTTGCCAATTTCTCTGGTATAAATACTCCCACCATGGCTGATTTCAAGCCACCAATCTGATGTCACTGAATTCAGAGTTGAAAGAGACACATATCATTGGCCCTTGTGAACCATATGAACTGTTTCAGCACGCCCTGCGTAGGTTCTTAAAACAGTGTAGTGTTGATTAATCAATCAGATTGACTTTCTCTGTAATTGAACCATCTGGGCAACCTGAAAGTTCAGGACTGAGAAAGCAGTAGCAAGGTGGCTGGGGGGGAGGGAGGGGGGAGGGGAGCAGACAGGATGAAAGCAGGAAAGAAAGGAGATACTACCTATTCCATTGCAAGCTCCTTGCATGTGTGTGTGGTTGGGGAAAGAACAGCAGTCCATTGCAGATGGGAGTAGAATAGAAGTGTTTCTTTCTATTGGTTTCAGAGCTGACTACTGAGTCTTGGATAGTACTCATGGTGATAGTACTCATGAGCTGGGTCCTTACCCAGTTTTTTACACTGAGGAAACACTAAAGGGATCCTTTATCATAGCAGGGGCGCCTGGTGGGCGAGGTTGCAGAGACAGTGATAGTCTTGCTGCTAATGCTTAATGAAGGGAAAGGTGCAGCAATGAATAATGCCATCTTAAGAAGAGACAGAAAAGCAAAACCTTCCGATGTTGCCCGACCACTCACACAGAAGCAATCTACTACCATATTGCAATTGATCATTCTGATCAGACTTCTTTGGGCCAACTACCTTTGTTTTAAAATAAAATTAAAAAAAAAACAAAACAAGAAAACACTCAGACCAATGGTTAAAAATGATTTGAGGAGAAGATTGATCCAAAGCTCCTGTTGCACATCAATAGAAAAGCTAGATGGTATAAATATGGTGTGTTGCAGTATCTGCTGCTTGCAGCAGGCAAGGGGGTCTTACTTCTGAGCAGTGTCAGTTATCTGGCATATTCGTTTATTCATTCATGAAATATTTATTAAGGGTCTTCTGAATGCCAGGCCCTGCAATAGGCACCAGAGATACAACAGAAAGCAAGAGAGAGACATAGTCACTCCCGTCATTATGCTTAAGATCAACTGGAGGGAGTCAGGCAAATTGGTTACCAACTGTGGAGCTACTAAGAAGAAAATAAACAAAGAGCTACGATGAAGGAAAACATTGGGAATCCAGTCGAGGTTACTCAGGAAAGCCCTAAGTAGATTACTTTTCAATCTCGGCATGGAAGACAAGGAGCTGGCCAAACAAGGTGTGAGAGGAAGGAGTGGGTTGCCCTGGGGAGTAGATGAAAGAGCCTCTGAGGCAGAGGAAAGAGCCTGCGCAAAGACCTAATGCATGAAAGAGCTTGGTGAGCTCAAGAGCTGAAAGTAAGACCAGACAAACCCAGAAAGACAGGAAGTAGGTAAGTGGTTGACTTGGGCCAGAGAAGTTGGGGGGAATGGTTAGTGATCACTGATGGGCATGGGATTTGGTAGGGGGCTGTGGGTGTGTGTGTGGCAAAATGTTCTAAAATTGGTTGTGGTGATAGTCGCACGACTCTGTGAATATACTAATAACTCTTGAATTGTACACATTAAATTTGCAAACTGTATGATATGTGAGTTATAATGCAATAAAGTTGTTATTTAAAAATATTTTAAACATCTGAATATTTGGAGCCTCATGCAAGGGTGATGGAGAGAGAACGAGATGAAGTTGAAATTCTCAAGTAGGCCCATGTCAGTTGGGGCCTATGGACCAAATAAACTTTCATTCTAGGTAAAAGAGAAGCCATCGCATAGGCTGCTGTGTGGGTTTGGGGAGGATGTGAAGGCAAGGGTGGAAGGAGAAAGAGCAGTTAGGAAAATATTGTAATAATCTAGGTGAGATGATGGTCGAGACCAGGTGGGGGAGTGGGTAGGAGGGAAGTAAGGGTATGAAATACATTTTGGAGGGATTTAATTGATAGGGATTGGAGAATAATTGAATTCAGGGGATGAGGGCAAAGATCCGTCAAGGAGAATCCCTTCTAACTTGTATTCCTTCCCAACTGCAGCGTCTGGATTCTGGTGCAGGGAACACACATAACCACAGCCCATGGCCATTCCAACCCAGGCCTTCCCTGAAGGATTCTGCTTAGGGGCAGAGACTGAAACGGTGAAAACGCCCTGCTGCCATCTCTGTGGAATCCCTCTCCTGTCACTAACACAGAATCCTTCCCATAATCCTTCTCCCGTCTGGGTTTGTCGCAAGATCCCAAGATCCCAATAGCTCCTGCTGTGTCTTGCAAACTGTAGAGCATCTCTTTGTTTCACTTAAATTGTGTTTAGAAAAAGATATTGACTGGGCAAAGGGAAGAGGATGAAGAGCTCAGCAAACAGGTGTCTGAATTTTTCTCACTTCCTCTGGAACCTGTCTGCTTTTTCATCATCAGTACTACAACCCCATTTGGCAAGGAATGAAGTGTGGGCTATAGTATAACCAGTTTATTTGACTTCCAAGGAATGCTGAGATTCTAAGCTCTGGGCCCAGATCCCCTCACTGTGTGTGTAGTGTGGTTATGGCCACTTGCTCACCTGGGCATCTGAGAGCACTCACGGGATAGCCCATGGCCAACAGCAGCTCTTCTGAGCCTAGCACCTGGCCCTTTTCCTTCTCAGCTGTCTCCTCTATTATCTATATAGTTCTCAGGCCAAGAATACATCTTTCTCTCCCCTGTTCACACCTCCAGCCCCATCCTTCCCACTTGTCTCTTTATGAAGTTGAGTATGCAGCACTGAAATAGTGGTTCAAGAGCACTTAAGCCTCCTCTCCTAGTTAGCTGCGTTATCTTGACCAAGGTACTGAACTTCCCCGAGCCTCCATTTTCACATACTCCTGGTTAATCAAGGGCTACACACAAAACATGGATAGAAATACATATGAACAAAATAGGATGCAAACCCAGACTTGGTGCCTTTACTCATTTAATCAATATCTATTGAGGTCCTGCTCTGAGGCAGGTTCTGCTGCCGGTGGGGACACTGAGATGAACAGAATAGTGAAAGTGCCCTATGGAGCTTATGGTGTTTTTCTCTAACTTTTGAAAAATCGTGGTACCGTATATATACAGAAAAGTGCACAGATATTAAGTGTACAGCTTGATGAGTTTTTGCATATGTATATACTAAGTAACCACCATCCAGACAAAGAAATACAGCCTTTCCAAAATCCCAGGAGGTTTTCCATGCTTCTATCCAATCAATACCAGCCCTGCTCAGAGGTAGTCACTGTTCTAACTTCAATTACCACAGATAGTTTTGTCTCTTGAATGCATATAGATAAAATAGTATAGTATATGCTCTTTTGAGTTGTTTTTTTGTATTTGGCTTCTTTTACTAAAGAAAAATGTTTATGAGAATCACACATGTTGCTACATGTAACAATAGTTTGTTCTTTTCTAGTGCTGTATAATATTTCATTGAATGAATATATCATTATGTATTTATTCATTCTACTGTTGACAGATAATGGGTTTGTTTTCATTTTAAGTGTTTATAAATAAAGCTGATATGAACATTTTATATCTGTCTTTGGTGGACTTATGTACTGATTTCCCTCATATATATATATATATATATATATATATATACGTGTAGAATTCTTAGTGATATGTCAGCATTGGTAACCTTGGTACATAATGCCAGTTTTCCAAAGTGGTTGCAACAAATTACATACCCATCAGCGATGTATGAGATTCCAGTTGCCAGTGGGAAGACAGACAAGTTCCAAATATAGTAAGTTAAATTATATAGCATGTTAGAGGGTGATAAATGCTATGGAAAGTAAAACAGGGAAAGGAAGTCTTAACTTCAAAGTTTGGGTTCATTTATTTATCCCTATTTATCTTTCTCTAACCATTTTATATTTAACATATTCAGAGAGGATTTGGTGATCAGTAAAAGGAAAAAATATCTATTGGGTGTCTACTATGTGCCCAGCACTATGTTGGGGGATACTTTTTATCCCCCAACATAGGGGATCCACAACTTGAAGGAGGTCCACAACTTGAAGGAATTTACAATACAGTTGGAAGTCACAGACAGCATCCTGATTTAATTAGACAGTGAGCAGTGTTGCCTTCAGACAGACTGTCAGTGTGACTGGAATGTGGGGACAGGAGAGAAAAGTATCAGCTCCAGCAAGGAAGGGAGACTCCAGAAGAGAAAGAGAAGCACGTGCCAGAATGTGGACTTCTTCACATTTCCCTCCTATTTAATTCCCCTTTGCACAGCTGTAACCTTCCTTTTCTGGGAGGTTGTCTACCCATATATTACCTTAGATTTCAGTAACATTTGGTGTACTTGTTCTTTCAATAGACTCTGAGCTCTGGCCTTGTGCCAGTACTTTTCTAGAAGCCAAAAGATATACAGATGCATCAAAATAGTCTCAGCCCCCAAGATGTTTATGGTCTAGTAGGAGAGATAAATAGATGTACAAATAACTATAACAAAAGAGAAAGAAACTGTCATAAGAGAGGTGCGAGTAAAACACTTTAGGGGTTTGGATGAGAGAGAGATGTTGATGTTGAGAGATCAAGTAGCTAAAATTTCACGTAAACAATGCACTCTCTCTCTCTCTCTCCCTTTCTCACACACACACTCACCCCAGAATGAGCAGTTTCTGCCACCAGGAACAGAACCCATATTTGGCTGAATGGCTGGCTGCATCTTTTCTGCTTTGTGTCTTTTTGCTTTATACCCTGAAAGCTAATTCTTCAAATGCTGCTGGGAGCAGGTGGGGAAGTGCCTTCATTGAGGTCCCTCCCATTCTATTTGTGAGGACCTAGCAATCCCCAAAGCAATCTAAGAAGCAGCAAAGTTTTCAGCTCTGAGTGGTACCTGCTTAGCTAACTAAAGTGTGGTGTATGGAGAGGGGGAAATGAGGAAAGTGAATGCAGAAGAAGGGAGATGGAGGGAAGGAAGAAAAAGAGAAGTCTCTAAGAAGAGGGCTTCAGATGCTGCTGCCCTGGTCTGGACTTAGCTAGAAAGGTACTTTGAATTTCCTATGTGTGTTGCACTTCCATAGAATATGGAGGTTGGAGATTTAGGAAAAAACATGCAGATGGTGAGTCTGGGTCTGTCCCTAAATGAGTCCCTTCTTGGTCCTCCTTCTGCTCTGTTTCTGAGAACAGAGTGAGATAGTTGTAGCTTTAGGCCCCATCTCGGACGACAAGGATGAGGCCACATACTCAAGATGAAGGAGTTGGAAATTGAGTTCAAAGGAGTCATCAGAGAAACAGAGCTGCCAAAGTAGCCCTGGACTGTCTACCTCCAAAGAAACACAGTCCTCACTTGGGTAGGACACTACTATTTTGAATCTCTATTATTCACAGTTAAATTCCAACTGATTCAGAATTTTTCCAATACAGCATGGTTTCCATGGCAAATTAAAATTTACAAACCAATTCCCAGAGGATTACCATTATACATAGTGAGAGTTGATGTGATTTTTCTTTTGATTATGTTTTAAATCACAAAAGTAATTTTGTACTTTCAAACAATATGGAGATATTATGGTAAAGTAACAATTTCTCTTTGAAATTCCCATCCTCCTCTTTCCCTCCCCACCCTATTCCACTCTCAGCCTTCAAAATAAGCATTTTTAAGCAGGGATCATCTTTTAGGTCCTTATCCAGACATTTACAAGTATATTGAGGGCTTCAAACAAACTTTTTGTTTAAAAAATGTGGTTCCACTGTGCATACTGTTCTGCAAGTTTTTTTTTTTCACTTAGCCATGTAGTATGAATATCCGTGTGTACTGGTATATTCTTTTCAACCACTTTGAAGTACTTTGTAAGTGTGGATGAACCATTGCTAATTAACCAGTTGCCTCTTGATAGACTTTTAGACTGTTTTCAATTTTCAAATCATAAATAATGCTTCAATCAACAACCTTGTGCATGAATGATATTTTAGTAGGACAGATTTCTAGAAGTAAAGTGGCCTGGGTTGATGTTCTGAAGTGGCCTTTTCTCTTTTTTTAAGGGTTGAAAGTCACATAGCAGTTGGGATTGTTTTGCCTCCCAAAGAGCAGCTTAAAGATGGCAGAACTAAGAATGAGACAGGGTGAGCAGAGGGGTCAAGTATCTGGTCCAATCTCTTGGCCTTAGGAGGCTAAAAAAGGAGATGCTCCATGAACTGAGGGAGGCCTCATGAGTTCAATGAAGGGACAGAGCCTGTGGGTACATTCGGTTTTGTGACCAGCTGAGCTGGTTGCCCCAGTCCAAGTACCTTCTCTGCCCAACTTCACACATTGTTCTTGATGGCTGATTGAACACTAGCATCTGGGTTCAGAAAAGGAAAAAGCCTTCTTAGGGACAATTTGAAATTCTGCCATTTGCTTTGCATTCCTCTCATCATAACTGATTTTTACAAACAATTCAAACTCTTCTGAATGATGTTTATTTTAAGAGTGCCCTACTCTGGGGTTGGTGCACACCTTCACATTCACTCATGGTTCTCATCTTCACAATTCTCCAAGAGTAATAAATGAAACCAGCACGGGGCACATTTTGAGCAGGAGACTGGATCTATAAGGGCCAACTAGTAATATTTCCAGCAGAAGGCCAGAGGCTTCCTAATCAAACAAATACAAACTTCGTTTTCTTTTGCAGTCATCCATTTTCATTCATTTCCAATCTATTTATGGAGCCCTGGTATAGGTCACATCCTTCTCAGCATACCCTGGCTCAGCAGAAGCTTGTGAATTATTGACCAGCCCTGGTGCCTTCAAACTGTGGGCCAGAGGTTCTTGACCTTTCTTTGGTCCATGGATACATTTGGCAGCCTAAAGAAGTCCATCAACTCCTTCTTGGAATCATGTTTTTAAATACTTGACATAAAATATGTGGGATTACAAATCAAATAAGTCATATTGAAATATAGTTATTAAAATATTAAAAATAAATGTGTACTAGAATATGTATGCTTTTAAAATTAACATTAAATAACAATATTTAGCAGAGGTCTAACAAGTAGCATCATTTTGAAGAAGTGATAAATGTGAACACTATTTCAAGATGTCTACAATAACTGAAAAGTGATGTGGATACATTTGTGATTTCTACTGCTGACAAAGTCAAGGTACTGCTAATATCACTGTGGTCTGTCACCTACCCCCATAAAGGAAATAAAAAATTTTAGTTAGAGACTGACAAAAAGAAAGGTGCAATTTTTTCCTACCCAAATCCACAGACCTTAAACTCTTCAGTTTAAGAACCCCTTTATCCTCTTGCCTGCTGGACTTTTCGCCCTGATGTCCCACAGGCAACTCCAATTCAAAAAGTGGAATGAGCTCATCATCTGCTACTCTTTCTCTACTCCCTACCTTCATAGCCTGCCTGCAGGTGTATCTGCCTCTGCCCACCCCTTACCCCCGCCCCCACCCCTCCAATCTTTCCTCCAATCTCTTCCTAGCACTGCTAGGGGAGTGATTGTTCCAAAGCAGCAATATGTTCACAGTTTTAATATGCTTAAAACCTTCTGTGACTGCAGGTTGGAACCTAGTCTTCCCAGTGTGGCACAGAAGGCCTACTGAAATCTCGCCCCTGCCAGGGACATTTTTGCCCTTGTCACTTGATTCCCTCACCGATACTCCAGGTCCCAATCATAAGGAAAGGCTCACACTCCTCTTCCATACCAGGATCTTCACCATCCTCTGTCTGCTCCCCTGGTCAGTGCCAACTCATCTTGACTCATCTTGCAAGACTCCATTCAAGGGTGACCTTTGCCATCAGTCTTTTCTTATAAACCTACATCCTCACCCCTGTCTTGCACACGTGAGAGCATACACATACTCAAACACACACACACGGTTGATTGACCACTTTCTCCTTGGTTTCTTCACCACAGCCAGAAAATACTTCCATTAACAGCAACTGCAAAATTTTAATTGGCTTATTTTTTTACATGACAATCTTTTTTACTTGACACTAAGAGTTCTTCAAGAGCTGGTACCATGCTTTTGGTTTTTTTTTGTTTGTTTGTTTGTTTTCCCTCTGATTCTCTAACACTTGGCACAGCACCTAGCATGTAGAATATGCTTAACAAATGTACGGGTTTTTAAGAGAAAGATAAACAACCAAAGGATGAATGAATGAATGAGGAGAAAGAAATGCACCTATAATTTATTTAAATAAAGTGTCCATTATAGCACTGAATCATATTAAAGAGTATTGTGGAGCTAAAATCACAGAGCCTCTGTAATCTCATTTATCCTTCACTCATTCTGTTGGGCATGCTCCTCAGAGGTGAGGGAAAAAAGGAACGCAGGAGGGCTGGATCCTGTTCTGTGTCTGAAGTTTGTTAGGGAGAATCCGGAACTCTATCCTGGTGCAGCCGCCAACTTGCTGCGAAATACTCTGGGAGGTATGGGGATTGCTGACCCCATTAACTTGTGTTTTTCTGCAGTGAGTGGGAATCTCAAGTCCTATCTGAAACAAATTCTAGATTTGGAGACTCCAGGGGGTCATTGAGTAAAAGTGCCATCATGGTTAACAGAACAGAATCATCATTTTGGCTTTCTACTTTATCTATGTGTTCTATCTTCTGACATTATTAGTTCATCTCTAGTCCCTCAACACATGACTTAATATTTCTTAAAAACGCATTGTTATTTCCCACCCACCACATGAATTTTTAAGTAGCCACTAGATAGGACTAAGCTCTCCATGCAAGTATTCGCTGGTGCTGCAGAACTTCTACCCAAATGGTGCACAACAGAAATAGGGGTGGTGATAACTCCAATTTTCTAGAATTCTTTCAAACGAGGAGGCAAGTTTTGATCCTTTTCCTTTGGTCAGTTCTATGTTCAATATAGTGTTATCCTATGAGCTAATAAAGAAGCTTGTGAGTTTTGTGATCACTATTTGGGGACTGCTATCTTTGGAAACATCACTGCATTAAGATCCTATTAGCGTGAACCTCTGGCTAGCATGCTTCCCCTTTGGCTGTGAACTGTACGTGAAGTAGCTGGGCAGAAGCAATGGCTTCCGCTAACTCGCTGGGGCATTTGGCTTCCTTGTTGGAAGACCCTCATTATGACTAACTTGAGAATTGCTGCCAGGTATAAGACAAATGTGGTGGTGCCATAGTCATTCATCAAATGAAGGGAGAGAGTGACATTTGCCATCTATTAGGTTGAGACGAAAAGCTTTTTTGTTAGCTCAGTCAAAGTGGCAAATACGCCCATGCCTACCCTTTCAAATCCAGTCAGGGCACTGCTAGGAGTCATCTGACTAAACTTTCTGCTACGGCACGGAAGAATGTTTTATATAATCCAGACTCCAGTTCCAAAAGTCCAAAGCCTTTCATTGCCGCCTGCCCTGTGAGAGATTTCTCATTTAGCACCTTCCATTCTTTTAAGGACAGGAGACATTTTTTGCTAAATATTGTTGGAATACATAGACATTTAGCTGCAGCTTCTCAAAGAAAAGAAAAAAATCCCCCACCAGAGCTAGTCATTTTCAGCGAGGTCTCCCCTGTTTCTTTTTTTGGAAACACAAAGCACATATTTCTCTGGCTAATTAGTATTTCAAAAGCAAGCTCACAGACAAGGCAAGGGATCCAGAGAGTTTTTAATTTGTAGAAATGTTTTGTTTTTGATGTGGCCAAGGCAGTTTAAACACACACTTTATCAGAAGCAGGGAGGAGGCTGGGAAATGGATTGAGGTCTCAAAAATTCTTGGGTGAGCAGCCTTCAGAGGACCTAGAAACATTCTCTGGACATGGGATCATGAGCCAAGGGTGCAGATTCAGCAAAGGGGAGGTCACAGGAGTGGGCCCTGTCAACTCAGCTTCCTGTACCTCCACCTCCACGCTTATCTGCTTTGCTCCTCCCCTGCCAGCCTACCCCCGCCCCAACCCGACACAGGAGCTGGTTGCCTTAGAGACAAAACTAGGGCAAGAGAAAGCAAGAGTGCCAACTGGGCCAGGGTGCTGGATGCTCCAGAGGAAGCAAAAAAGGGTGCTGAACCATAGGTTGAGGCTCCCTGGCGCAGAGCCACTGATAGAGCCTTGTGCCAGAGAGAGTCAAGGAGTGCTAGGTTCCAGGAGCCAGAGCCAAGCACAAAGAGTAGTGCCCAGAGATGCCAGGCCACAGGAGGAAGGGAGAGGAGACCCCAGGTCACTCACCCCAAAGTCCAAGGATGCAAAGCCTTATCCAAGAAAGGCTCAGAACACACAAAGTATGAGCTGAGATGAAATTGGAGGCATTGACTATTTTTCAGCAGCACCTTGTAATACTAGTCAAGGGCATTCATGAGTAGACACTGATCCTCTTCCCTTTATCAGACAGAGGCATCTCTCCATCCTCCATGCCAAAGCCAAGACCTCCATCAATGTGCTGGGTTCCATGTCCCTCCGTCTTCCCTACTGCTGTGCTCTAAATCACTCTACCTCTGGTATCCACAATCTTTCTCTCTTCACTGGATCGTTCATGTTTTCCTGTGAACCTATTCCATTTTTTCTCACCCCAGGAAAAAAATGCTTCCCTAAATGCTGTCCTCTTCCTTTAGCAATTAAGGGGGGTGGGGATAGGAAAGTAACTTTGTGTTTAAGAATGTATACATAGGTTATACCTAGGTTGTAAAACTGGTCTTTTAAGCCAGAAAATTATTAAAAAAGGTCAAGATGGAGAGGAGAGAGAACATATAACAGGCTTCTGGTGAATTGATAATATTCTGTATCTTGATGTGGGCAGTGAGCATTCAGGGGTTTATTTTTTAATTTATTAACTGAACACATAAGTTACATAGAATTTTCTATGAGTATGTTACATTTTTAAAAGTCAAGAAATTTTTAAAAATTGATAAAACAAGACAGCAACAAATCCTGTGCTTGGAGTTCATTCTGTCTCTTCTCCATCTCACACCCTTTGCTCCATACATGGGTTTCTTCTCAGGCAGATTCTCTTTACAAGAGTTTACCATGGGTACACCTCACAGTCTGCAACCCAGAATGACAAAGGACACAGTTTGTCTGAGATCTACATATCAAATCTCCGGGAACACATTCATTGCTCTGCAGGGATTTGTGTCCACATTCAGTAGTGTGCTGGCAAACTGGCTCCTGACAGGGAGGAAGGGCACTGATTTGTAGTGTTTGCCAATTTCTGTAGTGTAATTACTGCCACCATGGCTAATTTCAAGCTACCAGAGTGATGCCACGTGAGAGCTGAAAGGAGCCAGCTCTAGCACTACTGCTACATTGCTGATCAAATCACTGCGGCTGGGGTGATGAGAGGCATTCTCTGCCCACCGTGAGGCAGGATACATAGCATAGTTTGGACAAGACACTGTGAAGATTTACTTTGATAGAATTCCACAGAGTGCGGAAGGGTGGCCGACCAAAGGACACATGAAGAATTAGCACCAGAAAAAGGAATGAATGCTATGCAGTTGGAACAGCACATGCCTCTTTGGCTTTGATTTTTTTCCTTTTTCCTTTCCTTTTCCCATTCTGTGTGTTTTCTCTGCATGATCTCGTCCATTCCCACAGCATCAATGCTCGTGAAATAATGACACCCAACATCTACATCTTCAACCCTGTCTTGGCTTCTGAGCTCCAGCCTCATAGTTTGCCTGCCAACTGGATATCTCCATCTGAATGGCCCCAGCAACCACAAACTCTGCATCTCTGCAAACAAATTCATTCTCTCTCCCCTCAAGCATGCGTCCCTGGTTCACTGGTTAGAAACTTCAGAATGCTCTCTGACTCACTTCACTCTCCCTCACTCCCACGCCCTACACACAGCCCACATCCTATTGATTTGTGCCTCTCCAATATCTGCTACATATACCCCTTTTCTATCCCTCCCGGTGGCCTTGCCCTAATTTTGACCTAGACTGCCTTGCTCCTGACACTTAGAGTGACTCCCTACCGGGTTTCCAAGCCTTCTCCCATCCGTCCAAACTTCGAATGACACAAGCTTTGAAAAATACAAGTGTGATTATGCCCTGTCCCTGGATCAAGGCTTTAAAGGCTCCCTGTACCCCTAGGATAAAATCCAGGCTCCTGAGCATGACACACTGGACCTTTGAGGTCTGGCTCAATCTCCACGCCCTGGCCACAGCAGGCATTCTCACGCTCCTGGGCTTTCACATGCACTGTTCTTTCCGCCTGGGATTCTTTCCCCACTCATTATTCTGACTGGTAAACTCTTCTCTTTCAAGGCTCAAAATAAATGTGAATCTCCCCTCAATATCCACCCACCCCAACCTCTAGAACTATCTGAGCTCTAACAACTTGTTGTCCAAACCTTAATAATAATACTTGCACTGTACTATAGTTAGTTATTTGTTGGTAAATTTTTTGAACGAGTAAGTGGATGGATGAATGGATGAATGAATTCTAGATGTATAGTTGAATGGGGATGGATGATATCCACCAAGCTCTGGTTCTTTGTTTGTTTGTTTTCAGTGATCCAAACTCTTGTTCTCCCTTACAAAGAGTAAAAGTTTTGTTTCAGTGTCAAAAGTAGAAATAATGAGTTATCTAGGCAGAGTCTTGACAGTTAGGGCCACAAGCTCATCAAATAACAATTGGCTATAAGATGCTGACAATTCCAGAAAAACACATTTCCTTTGGGGGAAAAAAATTGTATTTATATCTCATGTCCAGATGAATACATTTTCTCTTATTTCATTTATAATCAAATATATTTTAATATTAAAGAATTATCTTTGAGACTATACCTTCCGCTGCCTCTGTGAGAAGGCGCAGTGCTGCATGGTATAACGATGCCGTTTTGTAGTAAAGCTGTGATCACCACGAATCCTGCGGCAGTGTCAGCTTTTTGTGTGTGACTCAATCTATTAAAGTGCAGGGGCATTAACTCTCATTATCTCTTGCTTTGCCAAGAGACAAATTTAGGCACAAAAAAAGTCAAATTTGACTTAAAGAAAAAGAATTTGGTCAGTGCTCCTAATCCTTACTTTAGTTTCTAGGACACACTTGCCTTCTTAAGGAGGATTAAATAATTTCGAGTGGGAAATTAAGTAAAGAGAACTGATTACTAAAGAAATAAAGACCTTGTTATTATGTAAATGGTGAGACCAAAGGAGAGAAACTAAAACACAAAAGCAAAGACAGACTGTGGACGAAAGTTGAATCCAACTGCAGTGTTTTTCAAAATCTCATCTGCCAGTTCTAAGTTATATAGGATAATATCATTTTAAAATTTAATGTCATCCCAGTTATAAATAATTTCCTTTCTTGATATTCTTATTAACATTTGAGTATCTTCAATATGAAAATGAAAACCATCAATAAGCCTTAACTAAATTATAAGAGCAAATACTTGATCCTAGATTGAAATTACTTATGACCCAATCTTTATCCACCACCCCGATAAAGGTCTGTAGCAGGAATAGGAAATATATGGGGTTTTTGCTATTTTTCCCTTCCTCCCAAGGTCAACAACAACAAAGAATCCTAGGACTTGTTATTGCAATCTCTATGCAGGTCTTTGGATCTTCAATACAACATTGTTGGTGATAGCCACCAATAATCCATCTGTTGGCCCACAGTTATTTTAGAGGTGTTTAATACAGAGACTATTGTTAATGTTTACCACTTCTAGGCCTGAAGGGACAAGTGGTTGTGAGAACCCAGCAGGAGTGGCTATAGGGTGAGGGCATTTGACAGGAGGAGCCTTTGCAATCAGGCAGGGAGAGAGCTGGGGAAATACGTACCCAGACCACACTCTTCTGCTACCTTCAGTCTACTGCCAGAGTGTTCCTTTAGCCAAGCCCAGCTGGCAGAGTTTGGGTCAACCCTCTGTTTCATGGAGCAGAGTGGAGAGTAGGTCTGGACAGGACAGTGGAAGTCATCTGATGAAGATCATGTTGAGAACGTGCTGCCCTTTATAGTTCCCCTCATTGTGCTGTCTTTGCATGTGAGTGCAACAATAAAACAAAACATGGTGGGCTGCCCAGGCTAGGATGTCATTGACCTTTCACGTCTTCATTTCCCTAGTACTAAGGCAGGAGTGAACCTGCAAACCTCTGAGATGGATGATGCAATTCTCCAAGTTTAGCATTCTAAACCCATTGAATCGTTGGCAAGAGACTACCAGCTGATGCTGTTAGAAAGATGTGACAGACTATTTTGTTTCTAACACGTCTCAAGCAAAGTATCCAAGAAAAATTTCCTTTTTTTTTTTCATCTGTCTACAGATGGGATGCTTGTTTCTCTGGAGTCATCTGCAAGTGTTACTGATCTCCCCATCTGAATCCCCAGCCAGAGAGACGAGTGAGCTTTCAGGAAAGATTATTCATATCCAGTCTATATATTTTTGATTGAAATTTAATATCTTCACTCTAAATGTCTTGTGATCTGTTGTCACCCAAATGTGTTTCTGAGGTTTCACCCCAATGGTGTTTTCTTGTGCTGTAAATAGAAAGTTGTTGCTTTCTTTCCTGTTGTGGAAAATGTTTGTATGTCAGTTTTCAGAAATAAAAATTTTAAAACTGTCCATGGAACATTCCAGGAGTGATGTCAAGAGTGGAGGTCTTGTCTCAGTAGGGTTTGTGTTAGCATCTGGCCTGTATTTAAAGGGTTACATTACAGTCTGTGGGATTTCAGCTTAATTAACTACAATATTTACCATTAGTGCAAAGAAAAATGGGAAAAAAAGGAAAACTGATATTAAAAATAAATTTAATGTGTTGCTTTCCCCCTTTCACATTCTGTATATAATTGTTCATTACTTCTCATCTGTTCATTTAAAAATTCATTCAGTAGATATTTATAGTCAGTGTGGTCAGTGTATCTTATTTATAATGTTTCATCAGAAAAAAGGGAAGTCTTATGGTATATTTTCTAGTTGTATTTAAAGACATTTGTCTCATTTTAATATTTAAAGACTACTTATGAAACAATAAAATCTCTCTCTCTTTCTTATACTATATGTTTGAAGATCTTCCAAAACTGTAAATAACAAGCTTCAATACACTCTTGCGAAAATTTGTTTTCCCAGGGCCAGAGAAATTATATTAGAGAAATAAAAGCCCAGAGCTGTGGGAGAGAGAAACTGGGATTCCCTTATTTCCCCACCTTCATGCCCCTGTCACCCGAGCCTTTCCTTTTGCTCTCCTATCTCGATCCTCTGCCATGGTCTGTCATCCCCAAATCACCTGCATTTAGTTCGTTTTTACACGTTCCTCCTTTGATTCCTCACACTCGCATTTCCCATCCTTCCTGAGCCATCCCATAACTTGGAGTCAAGTTCAGGAGGCACTTGGGATGTTTGAATACTCACCAAACCCCATCTGGCCTTCCTGTGCTCTACTCAATTCAAATCGGTTCAGCCTCCCTTCAGCGCAAGGGTGGGTAAAAGGGTGACTCAAACATGGCGCCTGCCCTGTGGAGCTTACAGTCCAATGAAAGAGCCAATGGTAACTCAAAGTGGTGGTGCAAATAATAATGAGTACAGAAATGAGGATCTGAAGAGCGAAGGCTTCCCAAGGATGTGCTGCTTCTAACTGAGGATGGATGAGCCTGGAAGGCACAGGACACGGCATTGGAGGTGGGCCCGCACCAGAGGGGGGAGAGCAGGGAGACCTCCAGGCAGTCAGAAGAGCCCCGGCCTGGACAATGTTGGCCAGAGAGGACCAGCTCACCCGGGCACAGGGAGCTGTGGGGTGAGTCAGACCATGGAGGGAGAGAACACAGTGGGGAGAGGGAAAGGGAGGGGCTGGCGCTAGGAGACTGGCTGTATTTGAGAGAGAAAAGAGGAAGAGACTGAGGAAGGGACTTAGAGAAAACCATCAGAGACTGGAGGAGAACTCAAGAGTTCAGTGGCCATCTACTCTACACAGGGATGAAAGGATTCCCAAAAGAAGGGATAGCTAATAATAGTTACGAGAAGAATAACGACCAACATTAGTTGACAGTTTACTATTAACATGTGCCAGACATTACGTTAACACTCCTAACAAAGCTAAAAGAAATGGCAGAGCTAGAACTTGCCCCCAGACTTGGCTGATGGCAACGCTCTTCATTCTGCAGATGGTAAACAGAATGAAGGCACAGATCATGCCACTTACTGGGTGTCCACTGGTGACCTCCCAAGTGAGAAGTTTCAGTACAATGGTTGGGACAGGTTGCCATGAAAGGAGGTAAAGGTATTAAGTTTTAATATCTCTTCCAAAAACCTTGGCAGCGAAACTTAAGAAATGCAGCAGTGGTGTAAGAAGATAGAAGGCATTTTTAAAATTTTAGACATTAAGTTGAATACGAGCCTGAAAATGTGAGAAGAGATTCCCATGCAGGAGGTGGGACACACGTAGAAAGGTTCTCTTGGAAAGAGGAGGGACACAGCTTCCTGCCTCCGAGGTAAGAGGAATGAGGACGGACAAGCATTCAGCAAATCGGATGCGCAGGGCAGAGGTGGAGGTTCACCTAGGACGGCCTCCACCTTCTCACTAAAATATTGCTCACAGAAGGGGCTGGGAACTCTGAAAATGGAAACTATAGTGCCACTGTAGACCCAGAATGCAGAGCAGGAAAACGACACTGCCATGGGTTGGAGGATGGAAGCTGTTTTTGAAAGTAAGAAGTCCCAAAGACAAAGAAGCAGTTTCACATTCCAGGTGAATGCCCGGACTGCCTCCCTTACTGCTTTTTGGCAAGAAAACAGTAGACCAAACAGTTTGGACATCTATATACCAAAGAGACCTCTGGTAAATTAAAAGTCACCTTGGCAGAAGGCAGTGCTCTGAATGTCCGTGGTGTAACAGAAGCTTCTTTGTAGCATAAAACCCACAGGACAAGGGCTTGAGGCAGGAGTTTCTGAGTTACCTGGAGAGCCAGCTTCGTGATGGGGCAAGAAAATCCTTCATCTCTTAGTGACGTAACATTTGCCTTTCCTAACTGATCACAGAGCAACGGACCATGAAAAGAGCGTGGTGCTGGGCTCCGATAGCCCAGAGTTCAAGTCCGGATCCCCTACTTACTAGCGTGTGGCTTTGGGCAAGCTACTTAATCTCTCTGAATCTTATCTATAAAATGGAGATAGTGATACCTACCATACAGGACTATCTGAATTGAGTGACATAACAAGCCACCCTTCCTTTCCCTATCTGCCTCGATACTTTGAAAATCTGCAATCCTAAGGAGTGGAAAAGAGTGTATTTATTACATCCATCATAGTTCTATAGAGACCTCTGTCAGAGATTTAAGCATGACTTTTTACAAATCATGAAAGCATTGAAAGGAATTATCAGGACCAATCCCAATGTAAATCTGGAAAAATCATTAAGATACAGGACCTGCCTGCAGATCTCCTGGGGCTTCTTTCTGGTCTACTGTTTGCTACAATTGCCTCTATGGCATGTTCTCCTGAACTTCTGAAAAGAGATTTGACAGAGAGGGGGAACTGCATGAAAGAAAGAGAAGTCAGGCGCTCATGAAGTCAAACTAAGGGAAGGTTTGGTGTCTCTTTCCCCAGGAGTGACAGAATCGGTTATGTGAGACTTCTTCAGAACCATCTCATCTGGGTGTCGGGAATTTGGTTCGAGAAAGACAGGCCTAGTCCTATGATCGTAGAGCCATCTACTCTACAGAGTGTGATAAGTTAGGCACAAAACTAATAATAGCAGCACAACTCTTATCAGGTTTCCTAGTCACAAAATTCTCAACATTGATATTCCTTACTTTAGCAAAATGTTGAAAGGAACTTCTTTGCATGAAACGCACACTACTTCAGCAAGAAAATGGAAGCCATGAGAGCAGAACTGCCGCAAGGTTTGACCGTATATCTACCAACCTACCTGCCTCTCCCTAGCCTCTGCCTTCTCCTATCCCTGTGATAACCTGGCCGAAGTCTCCGCCTGGTCACTGGCCAAGCCCGGCCGTCCTACCCAGGAATGTTTGTCCCAGCAATTCCCTCCACTCTCTCTCCTGCACTTTCAGGCTTTCTTTCTACAGGATCATTCCTAGCCACTTACAAACATGCTGTTATTTCTTAGAAATAATCCTCTCTGACTCTACTTCCTACATCCCATTTTCCTCCTTCCTTTTAGAAGAAAACCCCTTGAGAGAGGCACCTATTCCTGGAACCTCAAGATTCTTCTCTCTCCCTCTCCTGAACCTGTTCAAGAAAGGTTTGGGCCTCCCAGCTCTCCACCGACACAGCTCAAGGTCATCAGTGGTCTACAATATTTTTAAATCTGATGGAACTTTTCAGACCTTCTCTTAATTGACCTACAGGCAACATTTGACAAAGTTGAATGCTTTCCTCCTTGGAACACTTTCCTCTCTTGGCTTCCAGGTTCTCCTGGTGTTCCTCCTACCTCGCTAGTGTCTTCTTCATCTCTCAAACCTCTAAGTGTTGGACTTTGCCAGGGCTCAGCCCTTGGATGCTTCACTCTTGCAATCACATTTACTTTCTTGCTAAATGTTTCCAGTTTTATGGATTTAAGACCGTCTTTGAGCTGATGACTTCCGAGTTGTATATTCACTCTGGAGCTCTCCCTTAAACTCATAAAACCATCTGCCCACCTGACTCTCCAATGGGATATCTAATTGGTATCTCAAACTTAACATGTCCCAAACTGAGCTCCTCGCATTCTCCCTGAAACTAGCTTTGCCTGCAGTCTCTAGTTGATGGCTACACCATTTGTCCAGCAGTTTCTGCCAAAAGATCTTATGGGCATCCTTTAATCTTGCCTCTCTCACACTCCCTATATGTGCTCTGTCAGCAAATGCCATTGCATCTACCTCCAAAATACATATGCAGCATTCAAATTCTTCATATCTCCCTCCTACTAGCATCCTGGTCCAACTCTCAATCCTCCCTCACTCCATGGCCAGTCTCTCTGCTTCTACCCTTGCCCTCTGCACTTTCTTCTCAACCTAGCAGCCAGTGCTATCCTGTTAAAATATAAAGTTCAGTCATGACACTCCTATGCTCAAAACCTTCCAAGGGCTTCCCATCTCATCCGGAATAAAAGTCAAGTCCACATGATGAGGCTCTGTTATCCTTTGACCCCACTTCCCACTGATTTCCCCTCAATTATGCCAATGAAACCACACTGGCCTTTTTGCTGTTCCTCAAACACACCTGAGGTGTGCTTATGCCCCAGGGCCTTTGCCCATGCTGTTCCCTTTGCCTGGATTGCTCCTCTCCTAGATGATGCCAGATCTCTTACTGCCTTAGGTACTCCATCTCAGGAAAGTCTGTCCTACTTTTCTGTGTCTTCTTTTTCCTTAACACTTATCATCATGAAATTATTTATTTTGCTTATTTTGTTTATTGGCTTCCCGAATAGAATGTGTGTTCTACAGGGTCAAACATTTTTTCCTGTTTCGCTTACAACTTTATTCCAGCACCTAGAACAGTACCTGGCACACAGAATTTGTTGAAAGATCAAATGAATGGACTTTATTAATTGAATATATTTGAATAGCCAAAGACATTCCCATTAAATATTTAAAAAGGTAGTTTAGGGAAAAGGTTCCAGAAATCTAGTGATCTGGATGGTTTAAACTTATACCAGACCTGGGGAAGATACCACCTCATAGTAACCTTACCGTCATAATCAAGAATGCAGTGATCAGGGGTCACATTTTCTTACTTTCCTGCCAACGGCAGGCCCCCAGCCAGAGAGCTTCCCACTGCCAATGAAGAGCCAATGCTGAGACTCTAACATTAAGAATAAAACTGTGGCACTCACAACTTCCAAGCAAGAAATCATGGACAGAGTGGAATCACTCCTTAATGATTTGTAACATCAAAGTGACGGGATAACATCTCGGGGCAGCGAGGAAATGTGCCTATCACGGTCCTGGTTATGGTTATGGTCATGGATGGGAAAATTTATTCTGTTAAGTCTGTGACCCAGTCACATTTCAAGGGCTCAGAAACCTGACCTGAATTAGACGGAATGTTCCTTTTGTATGAGTGAAACATGGCCTTTTTTTTCCTTTTGAGGAAGGAAGCTATACTTCAAGCACACAAGAATAACAGATTTATGGATAATAAATATGATGTAGCATCTGAACTTATGAAGAAATTCAAGAAAGTTTTTCTCCCCAAAATATTAATTAAATGACTAGCTATGTGATGCTAAGTAAGTCTCTTGGCTTTTTGGAACTATAATGTCCTCATCTGTAATATAGTAGAGAGGACTGTATGATCAGTAAGGTCAATTTCTGCCCTTATGTTTTTTTGATATGTTATCAATTAGTCCTTTTTCCAATAAAATAAGATAATAATCTTTGTCCTATATGCCTCACATTTTGCTTATGAGGATCAAGTCAGATAATGTTTATAAAAACTCTTGGTGAACTAAAGCATTTTGCCCATACAAAACATGTATCATTACTATTTGCCGTAAGTTTGGTAAGATGTGTTTAGAATGTTACTGTCATCCCAAAACATTTTTAGAAAAATAGGTAACTCTAGTGAACAGCAAATTTGACTGCCCTAATACATAAAATACTTAAGATAATTGTCATTTAAGTTTTTTAAAAGTAGCACTTTATCAGTCATAATTGTTTTTGTTGTATGTGACAGATGACATAACTCCAATCAGCCCATACAAAAACTTGAATAAAAACTGGAGAGTCCAAGGGAAGTCATCTTCCTGTGTGGCTTGATCGGGCTCAGATGACATCACCAGAAACTGATTGCTCTTTCTCCAGAGCAGCTTCCTCCAAAACAGATCTATTCTCAGGTTTTAGGTAGGCATAGTCTTTCGGCAGCTCCCAAGGCTCCATCCTTCCAAGTTTGAGTACAACAGGAATTAGCAAAGCCTCTGTCCTTTCCGTATTAGCAAACATCTAGCCATTTACATGCCAGCCTCCTGTTCGTTGGCTTAGGCCTGGGTATGAACTCTATCCTAGAGCTGGGGCAGAGCCCCGTCCAGCCCCCATGAACTAGGGGTAAATAAATGGGTCCGTTGAGAGAGCCATTGCTGAGGCGGCAGGCCACACGTGTGAGAAAAAGGCAGGCATCCACTCTTGCCATAGCTGCTGGGTAATCCCTCCAGTTGCCGTGAAAGCAGCACATCGTTTTTACTGTGCAAACAAGCAGGCTGTTGAGAGACCATATTAACTTCTGTTAATAGAGAGCTCTGAGTTCACAGAGTAGAGTCAAATCTCCCTCAAGAGCCCATGCAGTTAGCTGTGTTTATTTTGTCCTTGCTTCCAGGTAAGGCTGCCGGAACAGATCGGCTGTGCCACTGACAACCATGAGAATTGCTATATCTTTCGGATGGTTTCCGGGCACCACATTTTCCAGGTCATTCTTGCACAGTGCAGGGAGGAGAACTCAGTCTATCCTCCAAGAGCAAATTAAACAGAACTTTGTGGGTTTGGTGGTTAGCTGCCAACAGGAAGAATGATCTCTGAATTAATAGTTCATGACAGGATGACTCCAGAGTTCTTGGCAGAAAGCTGTGTTTCCAATACTAACGCTCCTTATGGCCGGCAAGGCGCATATGCTAAGTGGTCCATATTTACTGGTAGTATTTGCATAAAGGATCAGCTCTCTTATTTTATTCAACGCCAAGATTTCCCAAGATGAAGGAGATGGTGGGTCCTCAGCATGAATATGGTAATGTGGCTGGTGCCACTACAAACCCTGCAAACAGTGTAACTGGGGAGGATGTACCATCAGCGTGACAGGTTTTCACATGAGATTACACTGTCCTATGAATATGAATTTCCCTCTGTGGCATATGAGAACTGAATCTTATAATGGGAGCCCTGCTATGGGGAGATTTGGTTAAGCTGTCAGACTGTTAAATAAATGGTCTCTTACAATTTGTTTATACCTCTACTGAGCACAACATTTCAATAAAGAAGGAAAATTTTAACTGCCTGAAGGGAGATGGGAAAGAGATTACAGAGTCTACCTTGGCAGCTGACCTGTATCTCACTTTGGGGACTTTCTAGTTCTAAGTATTGAGGAGAAAACAGTAAGAAAGTTGCTTCTAAAGATTCTGAGGGAAGCCTCCTCACATCTGTCAAAATAACTAAAGGAGCCCTTGTTAGCCAAATGAGGGTCTTTCCCATACTAATTTGTAATGGGAAATGCAAACCAAGGTCTG
Organism: Avahi laniger; assembly: GCA_963575035.1. Lineage (NCBI taxonomy): Eukaryota > Metazoa > Chordata > Mammalia > Primates > Indriidae > Avahi > Avahi laniger. Next base: position 73,969 of record CAUYSK010079196.1, on the reverse strand, counting down.
TAGTGGCAAAACGGTGTTGCCTTTTCCGTACTTTCATTGTGATGCCTTTTAATTTCATAGGACACTAACCTGGTTCCTCAGGTGAGGGCAAGGTTAAAAAACAGGGAAGAATAAAAATGTTAAGGTTTGGGGTTCACACTATTTTCCTTGCAAACATTTTGCCTGCCTAAATATTTTGGGTTTTTTGGTTTGTATGACTGCTAAATTTTGTCCCTGAATATGTCACTGAAACAACTACAGAAAAATTTGGTTAACAATGAAATGCCAGAAGCAACTGCTCCAGCTAATTCTGATGCTCCGGACAGTCAGAACCAGCTGTTCTCCATAAGGGATTCGTCTCTGGCCGTGTTTATACTCCTGTGTACAAAACGCTGGGAAGGGATTGGCTGACGCATGCCGATGCAGCCTTTATTTATTTATAACGGGACTGGGAAACACATCCAAGCCAAGTTTTTTATCAAAAAGTTCTAGGGAAACAATTATTTGCCATTTGTCAAAGGCAAGTCAGCAAGTGTCATGGTTAAATGTTCAGATGCTGGGAACAGATGGACTTACCCGAGCCACCTACTAGCTGTGTGACATTAGGCAAGTTACTAAATCTCTCTGATCTCTAGTTTTTATCATCTCCAACATGAGTATATTACTAGTATCTAATGCCGTATTGTCTTGAGAATTAAATAAAGTCATAGGTATAGAGTTCTTAGCATAGTTGCAGGCTCATTTAAGTACTTAATAAATGTTAACTATTATTATTATTACTCTTGCTCCTGTTAATTGAAGACTATAAAGGCAGAAAAAAACTACAATACTGTTGGAAGATGACTGTCTTCCTGTTTTCAGAGGCAAAGATAACCCATCTATTCTACTTAAAAATATAAAATATTAGAAATCCAACATTTTAATTCCAAAAGCCAGCTAGAACCTAATGGACATATCATTAGTTATTTACTTTTACTTTGAATATGTTGCTTCAGAAAAAGCTTCCGAAAAGTGCTGGACAAGCTGTGAAGATAAATTTTTTCCAAACATCACACGTGTATACACACAATCTGAAGAGGAATTGAATTTTCTCTCAGATCAGAACAGCTACCTCTTTGTGCTACTCCTGAATTTGCTAAAACGTTTTCCTTAATGGTGGTACATTTAAAAAATGGATTAAAAAACGTAAAATTTTTGTCTCTGTGGACTTGACAGAGCCAGCCATATCTTGGGGGCCACAGGAAGGGCCCGGGGCCTCTGTGGCCGAGACGAAACCCTGAACGCCCCAATTCTTACAGATCACCCATCAGGGCCGTGACCGGTGGGGAAAGTGAGGACAGAGAAAGCACGGGACGCCTGCCGCCATCCGCATGTGCTCGTTTTGCTGGGCAGCAGGGTTGACCAGGCGGCCTCTCCCGCAAATGGTGTAAAACAAATGAAAAGCAAATTACAGATACACGCGCTCTTGAAAACGACCGTGTGGGTGCAGAAAGTAAAAGATCCCCCTTGCTCTGATTTAAAGAGAAAAATGTGCTTCACTTTTTCTTTCTGTGAGAAAAAGAGGTAAGAAATATTAGATTAAGGAAAATAAGTGGTAAGACAAAAAATCTTTTTATTTCCTTGGCCAATGACCTTTGAGAAATTGGAATTTCCTTTGGAGGAATTAAAAGGGAAAAATAAGTAAAAACTAAAGCCACTTTCTGGCTTCCTTTGTTACTCCCCACACATTGGACACCACTGACTGACAGGGTGGTCACTGCAGGACGATTTATAGGCAGTGATTGTTGAGTCGTGGTCTCAGGTGGCGCCTTGCAGGTCGCCCAGGCTTTGGCCTGCAAATGGACCGAGAAGGCCATTTAACAGTGTGGTGCATTGCTAATTAGTGACAATTCTGGCCAGTTTCTGCGTGTGAGGAAGCTTGAGCTGACTCTGGCCCCATCTGCTCTGAAAATAATGATAACTGAATTTTAAGTAAAAGCTTTCCTTTTCCAGGGAACTCCTGTTTGGTCTTTCACAGGAAAACGATCTACAAAGATTTTTATTTTTGTTATCACAGTTATTTTTTTATTTTTTGATTTAATGCACAAAGGATGTTTCCCTATGACATTGTTACCGTGGGACTGGTTAAAGAGCCCCCCTGATTTGAGGAGATGTTCTCCATTTCTTTTGTTAAGCTAATTCTCCCTCAAACGCTGAACCCTACAGAAAACAGGATCTAAACTTAGCTCTGCAAGGTGAAGCAGCTTCCCTTGTTCATCTGCCTGTGCCATCCAGAAGCCATGTCTGCAAAAGTTGATTTATTGGAGGCTGACTTTTCTTGGACAAAAAAAGTCAGGAAACCCTTCCTATTCTAATAGTGGTTTATGAACTAGGAAACGCGTTTCTTTTTGTTTACATATGTGCTTATTTGTTTATTTTTCACTCAGGCAACAATTACTTATTTTTTCCTGTTTTAATCATATTCACCTAAGGTTAAAAACCAGAAAAAGGTAAATAAAAAGAAAAAAAGCACACCCCCCCCCAAAAAAAAAACAGTATGTGATTTCTCAGATCCTATACAGATTGCAAAAACAAGTAAGCAAAGGTACAGACCTTTTCCATTTTCCACCCTTCTAAAGGCCTGACCTAGGGAATTGTCCCCTCCCTTTTTGTTGTCACACCTAATATATTCCTGCATTTTCTAGGAGCTTTCATGCATAACCCTCATTAGCTGGATGCTCCTAATAACTCCCAACAACTCATTTTGAGCAACTTTAAAAAAAATCCAGTAAGAATGCAAGAATCTTATACCTTTTGCAGCAGATAACCATTTCTCTGTTAATTAAGTCATTATGATCTTATTGCTGTGAGAGAGACTTTACCTGTATATTCATCCACTCTGTAGCCCAGAATAATGAAAATTCTACGAGAACCTTTGCTGATGGGTGCACCTTTGAGTTTACAAAGATTAATGATTTTAAAATTGACTCTATAGACCACTAGTAATGAAATTGACCATACCCAATTTTAAAAGCCCTAAGACCTGAGAGAAACTACAAATCAGTGGTGAGAAGGTAGTGTGTTCCTGGTGATGTGAAGCCCAAGCTGATATTGGTTCAGTGAAGTTGCAGAATTCGGTGGGGTAAGTTAATATTTTGCCACTAGGTTAAAGGTCAACCCGGACGTGAAATGTGGGTAGCTTTAGGCCTCAGATATTTGCAATTTCTGAAGAACTAAAGTAGTAATAGGATAGTGGCAGGTGTGATTATACTAGTGCCTTACTAGCATCAGATGCGAATTAAAAGAAGAAGGAAATAGGCTGTTATTTTCTGCTGAAGTAGTAACTGCGGTAGCAACAATATTAGCTCATATTTATTGAATATTTGCTATGTTCCAGACATGAGGCTGAGCGTTTACTATGCATTATTTCACTTCGTTCTCACCAGAACCCAAGTGGTACACACTATAATTATTGTCCCCTTTGTACTACTGAAGAAACTAAAACGTAGAGAGGCTAAATAATTTGCTTGGCTTAATCAGCGGTCAAGTAGTGGATCTAGGAGTTGAACCTCCATCTGATTCCGAAGTGAAATCACTTGGTCATCATCTCTCACTGCCTCTCTGTAGACACTGCTGCTATAGTTTACAGAATCCCATGCCTGGCGAGGGTTGCTGGGATGGCCCCTACGGCCAGGGCTTTTGTCATCTGACAGTCTTTTCAATAACATCTCCAGCTTCTTGCAAAACCTTCTCTTTGTTTGACAACCAACTGAAATCCCTCATATGCCCTTTCAAACTCTTAGCTGACACCTTTTCTCTCTTCAAAGAAAATAGAAGCAAAGGTAAGTGTTATGGTCCCTAAACCTGCTTAGTTAACAGCTAGCTCCAAGCTCCCATCATACTCTTGGTGAGTCACTTCACGTTGTCTCATTTGAGCACCTCCCTGGCTGAGGTAGGTAACCTGTGCTACTCAACACCTGGCCCCATAAACCAAGTGACTTTAAATGCTAGGGTGGCAATCACTGAGAAGTAGCATGCGTAGTCCTTACTTTTCTCATCCAAATCAAATATTGCAACATGGCATGTGTGATGTATCTGAGGAAAGATTTATTCAAGTGCTTTTTCAGGTGTAGGTTTTCCTAGTGATCATGGGTTAAAGCAAAAATGCTGTTTTATAGACTTACTTTTATGGGGCCTAAAACTTTTAATGTTCTCTAGTTTCTCTTCCTTCCTCACTCCCCATCCCATTTAGCATTTCTCGGTGCTAAAGAAATAAATCTTCTCAGCCATCCTACTCTTAAATTGAACGTGTGCTCTATAGTAACAAAAGTTGCAGGATGGTATGGGTGTTAGGTCTGGATGGAGGGCAAACAGGCGGCAAAGCAGATAGAGGAAGTAGCTAAAGGTGGAGAGTGGGAACAGATGAGAATGCAGAGAAAAACTGCAACATCAAATATTTGTGACCAGAGACTTCTTGGACGAAGCATGCACAATGAGGAGCTCCTAGTGACTTTAAGTGACCTGGGGATCATTACTATCTAATTAGCGTTATGGTTTTGACCCCCTCACCCCCACCATAGGTTCTTCATGAAGGATTCTGGGAAGACGCATGAGTAGAAAGGAAACTCTTATATAACCCTAACCTGTCAATCACCCAAAGGCGAGAAACAGCAACCAATCCCACCCAGGAGAGAGGTGGGACAAACAAACTAGTGAGCATATAAAAGACAGTGTGTGCTAAGACTTCAGGGTCTTTTCCATTCATGGAGAATGACCCGTCTCTCCCCCTGAGATGTACTTTCGCTTTGCAATAAACACTGCCTGTGTGGGATTGCTTTGCATTTGTGATTACTCCGTCATCGGCTCCACTTGGTACCAGTACTCATTTCTGACACTGGAAACCGAGGACCAGGGAGCATTGGGGCCAAGCTAACATGGGTACTGGATTGATTTTCAATTTCTTTTCAAGAAAAACTAAGAAAGTTTGCCTCAAAAGAAGCACAATTAGAAATAGCCCATTCTGCCCCTTTCTCTCTCAACACTCAGTTTTGGTTCCTTGGTTTTTTCTTCTTTGGCTCTTGGTAGGTACATATTTCAGACAAGCTTCACCTGTACTGTCCCTCAGGCTTAGCAGTCTCAGGCATGACCATTCTCCAGGTGAATTCTATTTATGTGATGTACTATCAGAAAAACAAAAGTAATTTGTCATCTCAAGCACTAGAAGAATGTGCCATGTCACTCTGCTGTAACTCCCTCTCTTCTGTCTTTCTCCCCCACTCCATTAAGTTTCAGGGCAGCAAAAATACCCAGGACAAAGCTTCCACTACAAATGAAGCTCTCTCAAGCTGGGAGATGGAACAAAATGGAACAGATAAATGATTTCCTTTGTTTTTCCATGACTGCTTTGACAGTTTAAGGAGCCAAATGAAATGGCAGGTTTGCATTTCTATCTCATGTAAGATGGATTAATTTTTTTTTTTGTAGCCACGTCATAGTTCATCTAAATTTGAATATGTGAGACATAAGAATCCAGAGTTAGATTCCCTGGCTTATTTCTATAGCAACTGGAGTACAATCCCCTATACAGGGGAGCCACGCGATACACGTGTGCCAGCTCCACACCTCTCAGCCTTGCAAAGATGCTGGAATGCTTGAGCAACACCAAAGAGAGGTACATGAGAGTGAGGGGCACAAGAAGAAAAAAGCAATGGGTTATTACTGATATCTTAGCAGCCTGGAGCCTTGGTAAGTTATGAAGGTGTGAACTGATGTCAGTTTCTGATTTCTATGGGAAAATGAAGGAGGCCTCCCAATGAATCCACCATAAAGAAAATATTTCTGGAACATATTGAAACGTGTACCTGGAAGCATAATTGCTATTGAAAATTAGAAGATGGGGAACTGTGACCAAAATTTGATAATATCATTTAATTTAAAAATATGCTTAAGCACAGATGACAACGATGGAACGAGTAGCACTGCTGAAGTGTTTGTTCACAAATTAGAGATGGGCTATGGTTGAGCCTTGACAAAGGAGCATGGAAAGGGAAGTGGAAAAACTGCAAAAATTGGTATTTTTGTATTCAACGCTACTTCATGCAGCCTTGCCTCCTTCCGCCTTCTCTTTGAAATCAGCAACGGTGGGAAAGCTGGTCTTCGGGGCCTTGGGTTCTGGGACAAAGTGGAAGAGAGACGAAAGTAGAAGGAAGGAGGGGAAAGTTTTTACCCATTAAATATGCATTTGGGACAAGAGGCTCCTCTTCATAAATAAAACCCACAATGATAATTACTTAGGGAAAGCAGCAGAATGGAAAGGTGCAGAAGTAACTGTCTGGGGCTTAGCTTGATGTCAGGGACAGGTTACTGAACCTTTCTGAACTTCATCTGTTCAGCTGTCAAGGTGAGATCAGGTACTACTTCTGCCCTCCTTGAGAAGGTTCACTGGGATATTGTATGGGCGGGTCTGTGCTTGGAGGACCCATGGATTGTACTCATTGGGATTACTGGGTGCATTCATTTCCTAGTGTTGCCATAACAAATTATCATAAACTGGGTGGCTTTTAACAACAGAAATTTATTCTGTTACAGTTCTGGAGGCCAGAAGTCCAAAATTAGGGTATTGGTGGGGCCACACTCCCTTGAAAAACTCTAGGGAAGAATCCTTCCTTGCCTCCTCCAGCCTCTAGTGGCTCCGGCAGTTCTTTAGCTTTGGCTGCATAACTCCAGTCTCTGCCTTCACATGTCCTTCTCCTCTATGTCTCTGTCTTCTCCCCTTCTTATAAGCATACTTGTCATTGGATTTAGGCTTCACCCATTTAAACCAGAATGACTTCATCTCAAGATCCTGCACTTAATTATTTCTGCAAAGACTCTTTCCAAATAAGGTCACATGCACAGATACTAAGGGTGAGGACTTCAGTACATCTTTGGGGGGGCGGGTGGGGACAATTGAACCCACTGCACTGGATTGTAAGTCCCAAGACGTGCTGTTCATGCACAGCTCACTGTGAATTAGTCTAACCCAATAACAGCTTTGTGTAAAGAGTGGCGCCCTGCTGAGGACTGGAGGAGTGCAACCTGGGAGCTTAGGACACTTTGGAGGAGGGAAGATGAGAATGGAGTTCCACTGGTGGTAAATCGAGGATCAGGACAGAAGTTGGGACACTGTCCTGGCAATGGAGGAGAAAGAGGATGGGGAGAAAAGAAGAACGGGAAGTTAAAAACAAACTCCACCTTCCTTACCTTCATTCCCGGGGACCTGGTGGTTGCTGCTGTTGTGGCATAGAAAATCCTTTGAGTGCTGCTTTGGCACACTTGTGTCACCTGTATCTTAGGTTTGGCCAGTGACATAGACATGAAATGAGATACACCGGTCTCCCTAAAGAATAAGTGTGCATTTAAATCTGGTAGACAACCTCTGTGGCGGGTGGGAATGTATCCTCACATAATTTAAATACTGGTAAGGAAGTTCCTCACTGTGATGAACAGGAAGCAAAGGTGTGTCTGGATTCTTGAGTCTGTAGGGGGATGCTCTCCATTAGCCCAGCCATTCTCATTCCTTTTTTAAGTTAACTTTAATTTAATTTAATTTTTTATTTCAGAGTATTACAGGAGTACAGATACTTTGGTTACACAAATTGCCTTTGTACCACCTGTCAAGCATGCCCATCCCCCAGACACATCCGTTAGGTGTGAATTTAGCTGTCCCCTTCTCCCATCTCCCACCTCCCACCTGCCCAACACCCTATGAATATTACTTCCCATATGTGCACATTAGTGTTGATCGATTAATACCAATTTAATGGTGAGTACATGTGGTGTTCATTTTTCCATTCTTGTGATACTTCACTTAGAAGAATGGGCTCCACCTCCATCCAGGATAATAGAATAGATAGTTTGTCATTTTTTTTATGGCTAAGTAGTACTCCATGGTATACATATATCACATTTTATTAATATACCACATTTATTAATCCACTTATGTATTGATGGGCACTTGGGTTCTTTCCACATCTGTGCAATTGTGAATTGTGCTGCTATAAACATTCAAGTGCATATGTCTTTTTTATAGAATGTCTTTTTTTTCTTTGGGTAGATACCCAGGAGTGGGATTGCTGGATCAAATGGTAGTTCTACTTTTAGTTCTTTGAGGTGTCTCCATACTCCTTTCCATAGAGGTTGTACTAGTTTACAGTCCCACCAGCTCTATAAGAGTATTCCTAGCTCTCCACGTCCACGCCAATCTTTGTTGTTTTGGGACTTTTTGATAAAGGCCATTCTCACTGGAGATAAGTGATATCTCATTGTGGTTTTGATTGGCATTTCCCTGATGATTAGAGATGTTGAGCATTTTTTCATATGTTTCTTGACCATTAGTCTATCTTCTTTTGAAAGGTTTCTGTTCATGTCCTTTGCCTACTTTTTAATGGGGTCATTTGATTTTTTCTTGCTGATTTTTCCTGAGTTCTATATAGATTCCAGTTATCAGCCCTTTATCAGATATATAACATCCAAACATTTTCTCCCATTTTGTAGGTTGTCTTTTCGCTCTAGAGATAGTTTCTTTGGCTGTGCAGAAGCTTTTTAATTTGATCAGGTCCCATTTATTTATTTTTATTGATGCTGTGATTGCTTTTTGGGGTCGTCTACATAAATTCTTTGCCTAGGTCTATGTCTATAAGAGTTTTTCTAACGTTTTCTAGAATTCTTATGTTTTCATGCCTTAGGTTTAAGTTTGTTATCTATTGTGAGTTGATTTTTGTGAGAGGTGAGAGTTATGAATCCTGTTTCAGTCTTCTACATGTGGCTATCCAATTTTCCCAGCACCATTTATTGATTAAGGATTCTTTTCCCCAGTGTATGTTTTTGTTCGTTTTGTCGAAGATTAGATGGCTATACGAAGATGGTTTTATATCTGGGTTCTCAGTCCTGTTCCATTGGTCTGTGTCTCTGTTCTTGTGCCAGTACTATGCTGTTTTGGTTACTATAGCCTTGTAGTATAGTTTGAAGTCAGTAAACTGATGACTCCCATTTATTCTTTTTGCTTAAGGTTGCTTTAGCTATACAGGGTCTTCTCTGGTTCCATATGAAGCACGGAATTATTTTCTCTAGATCTGAAAAAAATGATATTGGTATTTTAATAGGGATTGCACTCCTTACTCCTGCTAGAACCTACAACCTACACTCAGCACTCTTAAACCAACCGTGCATGACCCTGCCAGGAGCCTGACCTCTGCAAAATCCATCGGCAGGACCTTAGGCAATCTCTGGGGGCATTTTTATTGACTTTGACACCTCTGCCTGTTCCTGACACTCCTGGAACAACTTTGAAATCCAAAGGGCATCTTAGGAAGAGGGATCTGGGCTCCAAAGCTTTTCCTTGTTCTAATATCTGTGCCACACAGTCGTTCATTCTGAAGAATAGCTAATATGCTGTGAACATTCAGTTATGTTTTAACCACTGGGCAGGGTGCTGATGGTGCATTATTTTTTTAATTCTCAAAAGAATCTTGTAAGGTAGGGATATTATATTATATTATTAAGGTTAATAAACTGATGATCAGACAATTGAAATAACTTTCCCAAAGTCATATTGCTAATAGGCAGAGGATCCAGGAATCAAATCCAGATGTCTCTAACTACAAAGCCAATGCTGTAAGCAGTGGTATCCCCAATGGGTTATGGGGGCAAGCTGTTTGCACAGGAGAGGGAAGTGGGGAGGGGGCCAGGCAAAAACAAGCTTCTTCCAAGGAAGAAGGACTCAAGGACCTGAGACTGGGAATTTTCAGACCATCTGTCACTGCTCAGCACCTTTGTCTCCTGTGTCCTCTGAAACAGCCTCTCTCAAACCCTGATCAGACAAAATGGATGTGCCTGCAAGAAGGTAGTGGAAGCTATGACATGAAAATGTTGCAGGTCAGCTTTTAGTAGAATATCTGGTTTGAAATCAGGATACACTGAAACACAGACACACACACACACACACACTCACACATGAGTGACAGATGGTTGTTCTCAGGAAAGCTTCCTTTAAGAAATGGGATGCCGTGTCCTTATTTAACACAGAACAGGCTGAGCATGGTGGCTCATGTCTGTAATCCAGCACTTTGGGAAGCCAAGGTGGGAGGATCACTTGAGACCAGGAGTTTGAGATCAACATAGCAAGGCCCCTGTATCTACAAAAAAAAAAAAAAAAAAAAACCAAAAAATCAAACCAAAACAACAAAAAAATAGAGCAAATCCTGTCTTTGAATATCTTGCATACCTAGCCACAAGTTTTCCAATTTTACAAACATAAGACTGGCCTCTCCACAGTGACACCATGAGAGTGGCAGCTGGCTAACAGGGATTCAAATACATATATAAATACTAATTTATAGAGACCCTTTCACCACTGTAAGAAGCTGCTATGAATAATTCTGAATCTGAGACCACTAGCTATTTAAAATGCTCAGCAATAATTGAATACAGCTGTTTGAACATTTCTAAACGATTTCTATTTCAGAGTTAGGAAACACCAGAGAGACTTTTGCTGCTCTAGTTACAAAAAAAAAGAATTTCTTTTTAGAAACTCTAATTCTAGAAAAATAATTGATAATTGTACACATGTTGGAGGAGGAAAACCATGCAAGCTTTTTTGACATTTAATATACAAACATCAGTTCCAGGCCTTAATATATATATAATATATAATTTAAAATGTCTATTTTTCAAGTTATTCTCATGAATAATTATGAAGAGGGCCATGTTTTCTGTTCATCAAAAAATAATTTTTTTCACATGTTAGCTATAGAAAAGTTTAAAATAATATGCCTTTCTCTTTGAAAGAAGTGTTCCAGATACTATTGCTGCATAAAAAACTCCCCCAAAATATATCAATTTAAAACAACAACCATTTTAATACACTTCTAGATTCTGTGGGTCAGAAATTTGGATAGAGCACAAAAGGGATGTGTTGATTCTGCTCCACAATGTCTGAGATCTCAGTTGGGAAAGCTCAAAAGCTGGGGGTGACTCACAGCTGGGGGCTGGAATGCTCCAGAGGCTGCTTCACTCTCATATCTTGGCTAAGGTGACGTGGACAGAAGGACTGCTGACCAGCGCACCTCCGTGTGGCTTCTCCACAAGGATCAACATTCTCACAAGCACTGCAGCCTCAGGACTCCCAATGCAAGTGTTCTAGTAGACGAGGTAGAAGAGTCACTTCCACCACACTCTATTGGCCAAAGCAATCAAAAAAGCCCAACCAGATTCAAGGGCAGGGGGACACCACCTGTTGATGGAGAAGCAACAGGTCACAAAGTAGAAATGCATGTGAAATGGGAGTTATCGCTGCAGTCATTTTTGGAAAAATACATTCTGCCATAAGAAGGGACAAAAAATACCAAAGTGGTTCAGGATGTACATTATCCAAGACATGAGTTGACAAATGTAGGGAAAAACTTAACTGGAATAAGCTCCTCGATGGGGTGGGTGTACATTTTACCAAGGATATAGGTAATGACAATGGTAATAATGATAATAACCAAACCTTACAGTGCTCACTGTGTGCCCCACATTGTTCCAAGTCATCTGCCTCCATTCACTCAGTTCATCCTCCCTCAGTGGAAACTGGGATAGAAGGAGGTGAAGCAACCAGCTCAAAGTTACAAAGCTAGAAAGCAGTGAAACCAGGCTTCGAGCCTGGGCAATTTGGCTCCATTTGCTGTGTGCTTTACCTACTCCACTACATTGCCTCTCCAGTCCAATGAAGAAATAGGTAAAGTATTACATAATGAAAAGCAAACTGCAAAGTGACATTTATTTCCAGACCATACTAGGGAAGTGGAACTGATCTTTATTGATCGCCCGCCACATGCCAGGTATCACTCATCACACGTTACCTCTCTTAATTCCCATAATAACCCTGTGAGGTAGGTATTATTATTGCCATTTTACAGAAGGGAGAATTGAGGTTCATAAGTGTTAAGTAGCTTGCTCAAAGTCACAGAGCTGGCAAATGGAGGCCCTGAGGTCCAAGGCCACATCCATCTGACCTTCATTTACCCACTCTGTCCATCTTTCCACAGCTACTACAGTCTTCCTCCTTCAAGAGTTATTGTGTCAGGGTCCATTTGAATCCCAGCTGAGATAATTCACTATGAAATCTTTTGCATCTTGATAGCATGGCCTTTTGGGGACATAACTGTATGATTCAGAGCAGCTAAAATCCCTTGGTTTGATTATGGAGCTTTGGGGACTCATATTGCAACATTTGTGTATGTCTTTGTAAATTCCTGCTGGACATGAACTATGACTTTTATCTTAGATAATAAGCCTGAATTCAGGAAGCTTTTTTTTTTTTCTCTTTCTAAGAATGTGACTTATTGAATATCTGACATTTTCACGAATTTATCCTTTGCCCTATCAGACCATTAAATAAGCCAGTAACTGCTCTGAAAAGGTCTGTGCTTTGCTTGGTCTTCAGCTCTAATTTGATAGGCACTCAACCATAACATTATGATTATGAAGCACTTAGGCAGGACTGTGCATCTGCAAGAAGCTATCTAAATATTTTCTGATCTTCTGCTTCTCCATCTAAGTCTCTAATCCCAGCTGTGCTGGGTCCCTAACTGATTCTCAGAAACTTCCTTGAACTACTGTGGAAGAAAGAGGCAATTTGATTTGGGAATCCAAAGGTATTTGTATCCTCTTCTTTATTCCATTAATGTTACTGACAGCTTCAGCTCTTGTGCCAGATAGCTCTCTTTCAACTTGCTTCCTGTGTTGACAACTGATGTTTTAACTTGCTCATGACCTGTGGATTCAGAGGGTTATACTGCCTGCCCTTTTCTTCAACAACAAAAATGGCACTAAATATATCATTGCTTAAAGTCTGACACTGCTTTCCAGGGCTAAGACTTAGTGGACTTTCCTAGACTTTGTCCATAAAGCAAGTTGAGGGTTTTCAGTTATTTATACTCTTATCAAGATATAATGACATTCCTCGGAATCACACCTGTTCCTAATGGGATAGAATTTAAACTATTGACAGGAGATCAGATGGAGTCACAAAAGTGTTAGACAGCTACAGAATCCACCAACACAAATTCAGGCTTCAGTACAAACAGGAAGCTAGTGAGTGAATGATATCTCTTATCAGGATATAAAAGCCATTTGGATGTGTTTACCTTGTTCACTTTCTAGCACAAAAGCTCATTGACAAGGAGCCAAGTCCTTTTCATCTTAGCGTATGTTCAGTGCCTAGCACATAGTAAGTTTTAATAGATGTCTCTTGACTTGTTCAGTATTGTCTCAGAAACTTGCTCAAAGGACTTTATTTAAACATGGAATCCATTGTCAGAGAAATTCAAGGAAGAAAGGCCTGAATTTTTTATGTGTGTCTGAAATCCCTCAACTCTCCTGCCCAATGCTCTCCATTTGAAATCATATACAGCATTCAATGTGTATTATGCTGTAGCTGCAATTTACTCATTGTCCTCCTGGAAACATTACTCATAACTCCCCTAATCTCTTTGAGGCTCCAGAGCTGTTCACGGGGCCTAGCACATGTAGTGGACACAGCATAATTTGCTGAGTGATTGCAGTGACTGAACCATCCATCTTATTAGGAAAAGCTTTTCTATTAAGTTCCATTTTGGTCATAGAAGTTACTCATCAAATCCCATTCTGGATGAAACTGCTGTTCTTTGCAAATACTTAAGATATGCATGCTTTGGTACTTGCCTTCAATTTTCTTCAGAGAGCACTGGAGGGGGTGGAGTCCATCCCTTTCTATCTTTTGAGGCATCACTAAATGCAATCTTCATCCAGATTAAAAATATGCACATAAAAAACCAGAATTATCTTAATCTCATTACAAGAAAAAGAAACACGCTTAAGCTACTTGAAGTAAAGAGGAATTTAGTATAAGGGTCTGAAGAAATCCTATGAATCTAATGATACAGCTGGAGACTTGTGGGAACTCAAATATCTTCAGGCAGATAATTTATCTTGGTCATCTTTTTCAGTTTATTGTCTTTATTTATTTATGTATTTATTTATTTTTAGAGACAGAGTCTCGCCTCCTGCCTCAGCCTCCCAAGTAGTGTCTTTGCTTCTCAGCTCCATCGTCCCTGTTGAAACAAGTTTCTTCTGTAAGTCTTTTAGTCTTTTAAGATCTACTTCTCCATAACTTCAGCTGAATTTAACTTTGGAATGCTTTAAGCCAATTCTAATACTAATTCTATTTGACCTTATGGCTCTTAAGCATAAAATATAAATTGATTCAGTCTCTATGTTTCAATTTCCAAAAGTTTTGAAAGAGTTGACATATAATACATATATTTGGCCACCCTGCTAGCATAAATTCCTATTCCCATTGTGTGCCCCTGGAAGCACATGTTTCTGGCTTCTGCTGGGGCTCTGCTTCCCCTCCTGTGGGAATGGCTACCTACAGACTGCAACCCTTTTATGAGAAATAAAGCTCTCCTTTCCTTGCCCTCCACACCCTCCCAAAAAAGAAAAGAAATCTGTGTTTGGAAAGAGATACTTTTGATTACATTAGTCATTGAGACTAATTAGAAAATTAGTCTCATTCTTTATAACTAAGACTACTTCACTTTTTATTGCTAAAATATATCTTTATCTCCAAATCTGCTATTTCTGCCCAAAGAATTATCTTTAGAGGACAATTAGAGGATAGTTTTGTGAACCCTCACCTTCAGGGGAGATCTTATGTTAGAAGCTAAACAACAAGGATAAATGCTTTGAACATTTCTTGTTGCTTCTGTTGGTTTCATTTGTAATGATTATTTGGCCTCAATTAAAGTGAGATTGGAGCACATGGAAATCAAACTCTAGGGAAAAGATTGGAAAAGCTGAGGATCCTTTTGAAGCTTGAGAAGATGAAAGATATTGTAAGTAGTCTCCAACCTTTCTTTGATAATTTACTCACTTAAAATATGCTTTCTTCAAAAATGATACATGAACTTATTGAAGAATTAACTTTGGAAAATATGGATAATCTTACATCTTAATGATTCAAATAAAGATTGACTAGAATGACTGTAAATCTGAACATTTAAAATTTTTTAAATGATCTCATTTTAATTTAATTATATAAAATTGATAATGTTAATATCCTGTTACCAAATCTTTCTCAGTTCTACCCCAAATATACCATCTACACTAGACATGTTTACAGTGCCTGCTAGCCCACAACAGTTTCTAGTGAGGCAATCTCTAGCTGAGAGAAGAGAGAGAGAAAGAGAGCTCATACAAGAGCACACCATTAGCAGCCATGGTTTCTACCACTCCTCACCACCACAGCTGATTGGACTGAGAGATACACCCCCGCCCAAGGCTGGCCTATAACCTCTGACCTGATGTTGAAAAAAATGTGTCGAGCCAATTAGATTCCTTCTTTCAGGAATGCGAACCAAGAAATTCCAAGAGAAGAAATTTAGGAAACATTATTAGGAGCAGGAGCTGAAAAATTCAACATAGAGGGGTTTGGATTTCCAATGTGCTCTGCAAAAGACAAAGAAGGAAGAAAATATGAGTCAACAAAATACGAGTCTCTATATATGGAGAAAAACAGTAACACATTAGAAATCAGCTTTCTGAGAGTTGGACAGCCCACTGGTCCCTAGGACTGCACCAGTTCCTATTTTAATCCAAGTGGAGACTTACAGAAAAACCTCCCTTTCTTGAAGTATCATGAGCGACTCTCGGTTTCTTATAATTCAAAAGACCTAACTTCAACACAACCTTGTCCAGAGTTCGTATAAAAAGGCTACGGGCTGCCAACTTACATTAGGCAATGGAACTTGATAATTTGATATGCAGGTTACTGACATTGATCCTTTTAGTAATGAAATTTGGGAAAATTTGGAGTTAGCAGAAATACAAACATTATTTTCATGTTGGCTTGCTTTCCTGGAGCAACAAGTTCGTATCTCTCCCTCATCCATGCTGATGTAGGCAAACTCAGCAGCTGGCTACAAACTTGGCCACAGAGGACACACTCACCAACAAACCTGTCTTACTCTGAGATGACTGGACCCTTCATCCAGGGTCTCTTGAGAACAGATAGGGGGATGACTGAGATGCCTTCCCAGTTCCTGAACAAGCAACGTGGTTCCTTGGCAAGGCCATAAATTCTTGTCCTCAGTGTGAGGAATCAAAAGGGCACTGAAATCGAAGACAGTTTTAATCACCCTATGTCACTCTAGTAGCCAGGGCAAGGGTCATCTGTCAGGGCAGCTGGAGGGGCCAGACCCTCTGTCATAGTGAGGAAACTGAATGGCTCTTCCACTCTGAGTGCAGTGTGTGTGTGCATGTGTGTGTGTACATGTGTGTGTGTGCATGTGTGTGGTGCTGAAGCAGCAGAGCAGGAAGTAGAGATTGATCCTTTGGTCACTGGCCTCTGCCAGGAGAGAAACAGCTCTTGTATGCTCAGGCACAGTGCTGGGTGCATCCGCTGGCCTCAAGAGCTTGCAGTTCTGGCCAGAGCATCGACTAGCACAGGCTATGATTGCCCCTTATGGTACCTTGCGAATAAGCAACTCTGGCTCTGTGCTTTTGATCACTTTGGGGCAAGGAAGTACATCCAGTTAGTTAAATAGTCCCCCGTGCTAGAAGTATGTATATAACAAAAACTGCTGACCATGATGGACATTTACAAGAATGTTCAGATAATATTGCCAATAGGTATAAAGGATAATTTAAAAAAGGAATTAGGAAGCACCATAGAATATTGTTAAAAGGCATGGATTCTAGAACCAGATATTTCGGGTATGAAGCCCCGTGCTACCATTTAATAACTGTATAACCTTGAGCGAGGCACTTAAACTCTCTATGCTTCATTTTCTTCACCTATGTAATGAAGATGATATATTAATAGTACCTTCCGCATCCAGTTATTGTGAGGATTAAATGTGTTATCTGTGTAAAGTCTGTACGCTGGAGCCTGGCACACAATGAACATTCGGTCAGTGTTCCTGATGTTCTTACCCACCACACTTGAAGGCACAGAGAGCTGAAGGCCTGTCGGAGGCCATATGGTGATCAGCTGCAAAGAAGGAACACAAGTTCCTGTTTGACACTGGTTCTTTTTAAACTCTCTACAATAAAACCAAGCCTTGCCTTTCTCATGCCTCTGTGAAGGAAAGATAATGTTACTCAGACTTCATCCTCAATTACAGGTACAGAAAACTAAAGAATGAAAAGTGAAATTTTACACTAAAGGTGATGTCCCTCTCTGATTTGCTTGGTTTTTTTTGTTTTGTTTTGTTTTTTTGGTCACTGTGCTGTTCTGACTCTGTTGTTATTCTTTCTGCAATAACATGTCATTCTCCCTCAGTAATATGCAGGAGTAGAGTCCCTTGGCAGCCCTCCAGGCAGCAAATACCCTTCAGATGCTCCAGAGCATGCTATCAAAATAATCCCAGGGCTCAGCACCGGGATGGGCACATAGTAGACACTCACTGAGTCATTATTTTAAATGCATAAATGTCAATTTTGCTCCTGCCTTTTTAATCTCTTTACCTCCTTCCTCCAAATCTTCAACAATACCTCTCTTCTTCAAATTCTAATTATTCACCCTTATTTCAGTCCATCATCTGATCTTTCACCATTCTTTACTGACTTTCGTTAATGCACCTTCTTCTCCTGTGCTCTTCCTACCCATTTTTCTCCCACATATAGTACTAAATATAACTCCACACATTAACATTTTGTTTATGCTCACATTCTCCCACTTTTTCTCCATTGGAATTACAGTTGTAGTAGAAACTTTGGAGGTGTATTTCTAGCCCACATCCTGTCTTCTCTAAAAATTGCCTCCATGGCAGCTATGTTTGAACTTCATGACTCTGTCTGACCTTTATCCCTGGCTGATAGGACCAGGACTGGTCACCTGGCCCAAGCTAGGCCAATCAAATACTTTCCTCCTAGAATCTGGAATTAGAATTGGGAAGGGCTAAGAAGTTTTTGTTCCGTGAGCTAAGGACATGTAGTCTTGGGAGCTATAAGGTGGCCATCCTCTGTCAGGCGAGCAAAGAAACAGAGAAAGATGACCGCAAAGAGAGAAGGTAACAATGAACACACGGAAAAGAGAAAAAAACAAAAAAGAAAGAAAGAGAATTCATGCAGTCAGTCCCAGAGGAAAACAAAGATTAGCTGCCTTAGTGCCTGGTCAGATTTTCCATTTTCTGGTTCTATCCCTGATGAAGCCCAATGCACTTCCTGTCTTTGTTTTACGTAAAATACCTACATGACCTTGTTATAAATTCTCCGTCTTTATTTAAGATAAGTTAAACTAGGGTTCTGATACTTGTAACCAAAAATCCTTCAATAAGACTATATTAAACAGAAGAACAGTGTAGTTCATCTTATTTAAACTATCGCTGGGTTATAAATCACCCCAAACGTTAGTATATTAAAACAATCATTCTGTAAAGCAAAAATAGTGCTGAGCTTAGCTGGGTTCTGCTGGTCTTTCCTGGGATAGTTCATGCAGTGGCAGTCATTTGACAGTCCTAGACGACCCCACTCGCATGGCCGGCAACTGGTACTGGCTGTTGACCGGATGCCTCAGTTCTTTTCTCGTGGCCGTTCATCCTTCAATAAGGGAGGATGGGCTTCTCCAGATCGTAGGGAAAGCATTCCAAGAGGGCAAGTCTCAGTATGCAAGTGCTTAATACAGTAGCCACTGATCACATGTGGCTGCTGAGCACTTGAAATGTAGCTACTGTGACTAAAGAACTGAATTTTTAATTTTATTTAAGTTTAATTCATTTCAATTTAAACAGACACATGAGGATAGTGGCTATCATATATAGTGTTGCTAAATAGTCCTAGCAAAAGGGAGTCATTGACAGAATGGTATAAAAGCAAGACAATATTATGTACTGCATACAATAGACACATCTTAATATAAAGGCACAGATAGGTTGAAAATAAATGGATGAAAAAGAGATAAACTGCAAACAGTAAACATAAGAAAGTTGGAGAGACTACCTTAATGTCAGATAAAATAGACTTGAAAACAAACAGTTCTTCAACCTCAGTGTTCTTTATGAGAGATCAAAATAGGATAGAGATTAAAATAATGACAAAAAGGACAATTCATCAGGAAGATAGAATAGTTACAAATGTATATGCACCTAATAACAGAATATATGAAGAAAAACTTGTCAAAATTAAAAGAAAATTGTCAATACAATTCTACAATTATAATAGATTTCAATACTACTCTCTCAGCAATTGAGAACAACTCGAAAAATATTAATAAGAACAACACTATCAATCGCCCAAATCTAACTGACATTTATAGAACACTATACCCAGTAACTTCAGAATACATATTCTTTCCAAGGGCATGTGATACATTCTCCAAGACAGACCATATGCAGGGCCATAAAACAAGTCTCAATATATTTAGAAGGACCAAAATATTACAAAATGTTTTCTCAAACTACAACAGAATTAAATTAGATTATCAGTAAATATTGAGGAAACACCCAAATACTTGAAAAATAAAAAGCAATTTCTAAATGACTCATGAGTCAAAGACAAAATCACAAGGGAAATTAGGAAATATTTTAAACTGAATGACAACAAAAATATAATATATCAGAATCTGGGTTGTGCAACTAAAGCAGTGCCTTGAGAGAAACTTACATCTTTCAATGTTTATATTAGAAAAAAGAGTCTAAAATCAGTGACCTAAAGTTCTGTTCTAAACTAGACTGGACACTAGAAAATAAAAAAAGAACAAAGTAAATACAAAGTAAGCAGAAGGAAAGACATGATACAGAAAAGAGTAGAAATCGATGAGGTGGAAAATCAATAGACAGTAGAGAAAAATAACAAAGCGAAAAGTAGGTTCACTGAAAAGATCAGAGTAAAATTGATAATCCCCTATCTAGACTTATCAAGAAAAAAAGAGAGAACACAAACCGCCAGTATCAGAAGTGAAATGGGGATTATCACTGCAGGCGCTGTAGACATTAAAAGGATAATAAGAGAATACTATGAATAACATCATGTCAACAAATGTAATAACTCTGGTGAAATGAACAATTAAAAAATTGACTTGAGAAGAAATAGAAAATCTGAGTGTTCTATCTCAAGCAAAAACTATTGAATTTTTTATCAAAAACCTTCTCCAAAAGACAAGCTCACTGGTTGCATCGGTGAATTCTATCAAATTCCATTTCATCAGATGATTAGGGAAGAAATAGCACCAATTTTACACCACCTTTTTCAAAAAATAGAGCTGGGATCACTGACCAATCTGTATATTAGACCAACATAACCCAATTAAAAGCCTGATAGAGACGTTCCCAAAAGGAAATTACAGACCAATATCCCTTATGAATATAGCTGAAAAGATCCTCAATAGAATATGAGCAGATTACATTCAACAGTATATAAAAACAATAATTTTTTGTGACTAAATGAGGCATATCCCATACATATGACACTGATTTAACATTTGAAAAATCAATCAATGTAATTAAGCATATTAACAGAATAAAAAAGGAAAATCATATGATTTCATCTCAATAGATGCAGAAAAGGCATTTGACAAAATTCAATACCATACCTGTTAATTAATTTTTTAAAAAAATCCTCTCAACAAACCAGGAATGGTAGGGAACTTCCTCAAACTTATTAAGAGCAACTACAAAAACCTTCACCTAATATCCTACTTAGTGGTGAAAAATTCAATTGTATCCTCTTGAGATCAGGAACAAGGCAATAATGCTTGTTTTCACCAATTCTGTTCTTCATTTTTCTGGATGTCATGGCCATTTCAGTAAGGCAAGAAAAAGAAATAAAAGGCATAAAGATCAGAAAGGAAGAGGGAAAATTGTCCCAATGGCAGTTGATACTGTTTACACAGAAAATCCAGAGAATGTATAAAACAACTATTAAAACAGATAAATAAATATAGCAAGTTCACAGGATACAACATAATACAAAAAAATCAGTTCCATTCTTATATATTAGCAGATTAAAAATATCCTGTTAACAGTTGTGCTAAAAAAAAGACCCAAACAATAATTAGGAATAAATTTCTAAAAAATCTAAGTAACTGAAAACTACCAAACGTTGCTGACAGAAATAGACTTCAATAAATAGGAAAAAAAACCCATATTTATAGATTGCAAAATTTAATATTGTTAAATTGGCAAATCTTTCCAACTTGAACTATAGATTTAACATGATACCAATAAATATTTCAGAAAGATTTGTAGAAATTAACAAGCTGATTCTAAAATTTACATAGAAATACAATGGATCTAAAATAACCAAAGAAATGTTTAAAAAGGAGAACAAAATTAGATAATTTATCTTACTTGATTTTAAGACTTACTATCAAGCTACCTTAATCAAGACAGTTTGGTATTGGCAAAAAGACAGACATACAGATCAGTGGAAGAATAGACAGTACAGAAATGGACTCACAAATATATGGGTAATTGATTTTTTGACAAAGATGCCAATTAAGTGGGAAAAGAAAAGAATTTTCAAAAAAAGAAGCCAGATCAACTGGACATAAATATGAAAGGAATGAACACAATCCTCTCACACTATATATAAAAATTAACTTGAAGTGATCATGGACATGAACGTGAAACCTAAAATCATAAAACTTCTAGATGAAAAACAAGGAGAAAATATCTGTGATCTTTACATAGGCAAAAGTTTCCTAGATAGAATGCAAAAAGTATGAACAATGAGGCTGGGTGCAGTGGCCTATGCCTGTATCCCAGCACTTTGGGAGGCCAAGGTGGGAGGATTGCTTGAACCTAGGAGTTTGAGACCAGCATGGGCAACATAGTGAGACCCAGTCTCTATGAAAAAAAGTATAAACAATGAAAGAAAGCATTGATAAATTAGATTTCATCAAATACTAAAAATTTTTGCTTTTTAAAAAATGCACTATGAGAAAATGAAAATATAAGTTACAGACTGGGAAAAATATTCACCAAACATATATTAGAGAAAGGATTTGTATCCAGAATATATAAAGAATTCTTACAAATCAGAAATAAAAAGACATTAAAAATGGGCAAAAGATTTACACAGTTATTTCTCCAAAGAGTGTACAGATGGAGAATGAAAAGATGTTCCATATTATTAGTCATCAGGAAAATGCTGATTAAAACTACTATGAGATACTGCTATACACCCATTAGAGTGGATAATACTTTTCAAAAGCTTCACCATACCAAGTGTTGTTGGTAGGGACGTGGAACAACTGAAACTTCCAATCACTGCCGGCAACTGTTTGGCAGTTTTTTAAAAAACATATACCTACCATATGATCCAACCATTCCAATCCTGGGCATTTACCCAAAAGAAATAAAAATGTGTGTCCACATAAAGACTTATGCACAAAGACTTGCACATGGATGTTCATATGTTCATAGCAGTTTTATTTACAACCAAAAACAAAAAGCAACACCAAAAAGCCCCAACCTGTAAACAATCCAGATATCCATCAACAAATGAATTGGTAGACAAATTACGGTATATCGGTGCAATGGGAAACTACTTGGTAATAAAAAGGAACAAATTATTGATACGCACAACAATATGGATGCATTTCAAAATCATTATGTTTAGGAAAAGAATTCAGGAAAAAAGAGTATATATTGTTTGATTCAATTTATATAAGATTATCATAAATGAAAACTAATCTTTTGTGACAGAAATCAAAGCAGCATTTGCCTGCGGATGGGATGAGGAAGAGAAAAGGAAATTTTTAGGAGTAATAGGAATGTTATTTTGACTGTGGTGCTAGTTTCACGTGTGTGTGTGTGTATAAAAATGGATCAAATTGGATGCTTTGAGTATATGCAATTTAGTGTGCTTTAGTTATACTTCAATAAAGTTTTTCAAAAAACTGTGGGCTTATATAAATTTTATTGGGGTTCACTGCATTCCCCAAAATACATATTTATAATTCATTCTGAGAGACTGTTCGGTGAGGTGTAAGAGAGGCTGCTGTAAGGACAGTCCTTAAGATTATTAGAAGCCCTTTCTTCAAGCTGAGGGGTTTCACTAGGCACCACCGTAAGTCTTCTGGAGATCATATCAAAGAGTCTTATAGTCAAGTTGTTAACTTGACCTTTCCTCTGTAAATTCTCACTCTGAGAACTTTTTGCCAGCTGGAGATACTGGGGATAAGAAATAATTTCATTTTCTAACCCAGCAAATCCAGTGTCCTCTACATTTTCTCTAAATTTTGCTTACAAACAGGATAAGCCCTCTTTAGTTTATCTTTCTTCCTATAACTATTCACATGCAACTAGAAGAAGCCAAATGACACTTTCAACATTCTGCCTGGAAATTTCCTTGGTCAGATTCACAGAGTCATCAAGTGCATTTTTTATTAATATCTTCAAAGTTACTTGGACAATAGTTTTGCAGATTGTTCTTGCTGCAACATAATGTGGTTTGTCCTTTTTCCATCCTCCAGGAGCAGTTTCCTCTGCTATTCTAGTCTCACCTGATAGCCTCTTCTGTCCTTCTATCCTTTGCCTGCTTCTGAGTCCCAAAGCCAAAGCCACAAGTTTTAGATTTTTATTTTGGCAGCACCCCAATTACAGGTACCAATATCCTACCTCTCTCACACCTCATCCTTGAACTTTAAGCTTCAAGACTTACACTTTTGGAAAACTATTGTTTTGTGAACAAGCCCAGCTAGCTTCCTTGAGGCTAAAACATTATGTGAAAAAAGAGACCACACTGGGGAGATTAAAAGGGGAGAGAGAGAGAAGGGGCGGGCAGCCCAGCTATCTGAGCTGTTCCAGCCAATCTAGCTGAGGCCCTCACTAACAATGTCAGCCTTCAGCTGACCAGCCTATGGAGTACGGATTCATGAGTGAGCTAGCCAAAAGCACAAGGAACAGAAGAACCACCCAGCTGAACTTAGCCCAAATTACCAACCATTGACTCGAGGACAAATAAATGGTTTTTGTTTTAAGCTACTAAGCCTTGGGGTGTTTTGTTTTGCAGTAATAGATAATTGATACAATCATTATCCTTAAAATTTGCTTAATAAAATCTCTAATTGTGAATGAAAAAACATGCTTAGAACTATAGACATTTCAACTTAATATCTATAAGACTTTATTATAAAAAGATTATTACAAGATATTTCTCTAGTGAATATGATGTATAGTCCCAAATGTATGACAAGACTGTAATAAAAACCAGAAAGATTATGAATTTTAAGATGCCTGGAGCAGGAGGCAGAGGACAAGGATTTGATTTTTTAAGATTTTTTTAAACTGGTTTCTATCATCTGTTGGTCTGAACACAGAAGACACAGTTAATAATATAACATTTATATAAAATGTTCATCATTTCACAGAGAAAATAAACTCGGTACTTTTCTCTTATAAATGAATATTTCTTTAACTGTTAAGTCCTGGAGCTCAGTGAAGAGCTATTACTTCCCTGCTGTATATTTGTGAATTGCTTTTGGTCAACAGTAGGTCTTTCTGGTATATTGACTTTAGTCAATCATAACACAAGAACTAAACACAACAAGAGGGCAACACCTTGTATAATTGACCAATGACCAAACAAAGAGAGAGGTTAATAGGAACTTAAATTTACCAGCCAGGTGGATATTTTGTGAATCAACAGTTTTGATTTTGTGGATCTTAAAGTGTTTAATTCTCCTGTTGCTATGATTAAGCGGCAACCTTGGTTCTAGCACTTTCAAAAGGAATTGAAAAAAGTCAATTTGTCTTATAATTTATCTTAGTGGAGCAATTCTAATTACTACCTGTTATCTGGCCTGGTTCCTACTTTAATTGTTGACCGTGGGGGTCAGTTCCATCTGCATTGAGCTGTGTGTGTGAATGTGCCCTTGGGTTTTTCATGTGAACTAGCACGTGGTAATGGAGATGAGATGGTGATGGAGATTAGGTGGCTCTGCTTCATATGTTGATTTTGCAGCTTAAAACATCCAATCGCTTCACGTGTGCAATAATAATGGCTGAATTTAAAAGATTATGAAATGTAAGAATAAAATGAGTGCATCCAGTATAATTTAAGGTTAAATGGACATTCGTAGGCTAGTTGAAGATGGTTGAAACTTTAGACCGGAGTTAGCTTCCTGACACAGCTGATCTTTTAGCATTCCCTCATAATGACACTACTGTATAGCACTTTACAGTTTAGAAAGCATTTGCATTTAGGTTTATTTCTTATTTCAATTATGAGGTTCTAGTTGCCACAACTGGTAGATTTCACGACAGGCAGGAAAGCTGTCCATTGTGTGTACTCTGTCCCACATGTCCCCACTGAGTAGCTTTGTACTCTCCCTTATTCTGGGATCCAAAATTCTTTACCTCCAAAGTTTGACCCTTGGGACTCCTGGTTTACTGCTGTCTCACTTGCAGCTGTGTCACTTGCTGTATCTGTCTCCACGCCTTCAACATAATAGGCAGTAAATAAATATTTATCACATTGGCTTATTATTACAGGAAGCTTTCAACACGTATTTACAGGTATATTATTTAATATTTTCACATACTCCCTCACACAATATTCTTCCTGTAGTTTTATTCAAAAATAATAATACTATACATGTATTAATACTTTGCAGTATACACATTACCATCACATGTGTGATTTCATTTGATTTTCTCAGAAACCTTGTGGGATATATAGGCAGGAAATTATTATTCTTATTTGACAGATGGGATAACTGAGGCAAGTGTAAGAAGATTAAGTAATGTAGAACTGAGGTCTCTGACTCCTAAATCAGACCTCCATTATAATAGAATGACTTTCTCGTGCCTCATGTTAACCCATTTCCTTGAGTCCCTGTCATACCGGTGAATGAGAGTAGGGAGGGCCTCTTTCAGGACTATCTCCTTGTTAAAAATTCATTTCCTTGTTTGTAGGAATTCTGGCCTTGGGATAAGAATGTAAAAATGAATTCCTTTATTAAAAATCATTTAATATACAGCTTCTAAAATGTGTATTTTGATTTCAGCAAAGCATTTTATGGTCTCTTACAATATCTACATAGGTAAAATTGTTAGGTGACTTTATTCTTTATTGTTTCAGCAACTATATCCAACTCTCCAGGGATTTCCAATAACAAAAAGAAACAAATTACATTTTCACATTATTACCCTGATGCTATCATCTACTTCTCCAACTTTACCTTATACCCCTTCCCTGCTCATTCAGTAAGCTCCTGTAACATGGATTTCTCTCTGTTCCTAATAAATGCCAAGCTCATTCCCACCTGAGGGCATTGGCACTTGCCATACCTTCGGTATGAAATATCATTGTTCCCCCAGATCTTGCACAGATGACTGTGTCTTACCATTCAGTCATCTGCTGAAAGGCCTCCTAGAAGAGGCCTTTCTTAGTCTCCATGTTAAGTGAAAAAAGCTAGGTATAGAGCAGTGTATATCGTATACTGTTGTTTCTATATATTTTCTTAAATATTATTTACACAAACACACACATACACAGAGAATATTGCTGGAAATATGCATAAGAAACTGGTAACAGTGATTTCTACTAGGGAGAACTAATTGCAGGATGAAAATGGGTTTAAGACACTTTTTACTCTTTGGTATTATTTGAATTACTTACTATCTGCATATATTACCTATTGAAATAGTTAAAACCTCTTTAAAAGAATGAGAAAAAATTCATTACATTGTCTGAAACTAACAAATTGGAAATAGAATAGGAATAAGTATTTAATATTTCACTTAGATTCAATAATTCAATTGTATAGGTCTTGGTGAGGTATAGTCTGCTTAAAAGCAATTCATCTGACAAAAATCTAAGATTTTACTGACTATGAGCACAACCATTTAGCTGTTAAAAAAGTGAATGCATCCACCCAACAGCAGCAGAATACACATTCTTCTGAAGTGCACACAGAACATTCTTCAGGATAAATCACATGTTATGTCACAAAACAAATCTTAACAAATTTAAGAAGATTGAAATAATACCAAGTATCTTTTTGGAACACAATGGAATGGAACTAGAAATCAATAACAGAAAGCAAATTGGAAAATTAAGAAATATGTAGAAATTAAACGACATGCTTTTGAACAATCAGTTGGTCAAGAAGAAATCAAAAGGGAAATTAGAAAATATTTTGAGACAAAGGAAAACAAAACATAGCAAAACTTATCAGATTGAACAAACGTGGTACTAAGAGGGAAGTTTATAGCAATAAATGTATAAATCAAGAAAGAAGAAAGATTCCAAATAAGCAAATTGACTCTATACTTCAAGGTACTAGAAAAATATTAATAACAAACAAAGCCCAAAGTTAGCAGGAGGAAGGAAATAATAAAATGAGAGCAGAAATAAAATAGATAATAGAAAACAACAGAAAAATATTGACAAAACTAAGAGTTGGTTTTTTGAAAAGATCAACAAAATTGACAAACTTTTAGCCAGAATAACTAAGAAAACAAGAGAGAAGTTTCAAATAAATAAAATCGGAAATGAAATAGGAGACATTGCAACTGGTGCCACAGAGATAAAAAGGATTATAAGAGACTACTATAAACAATTACACACTAACGAAGTGGATAATGTAGAAGAAACAGATAAATTCCTAGATGCATATAACCCATCAAGACTAAATCACGAAGAAACAGAAAATTTGAACAGAGCAATCACTAGTAAGGAGATTGAGTTGGTAATAAAAAACCTCCAAATGAAGAAAAATCCAGAACCAGATTGCTTCCCAGGTGAATTCTACCAAATATTTAAAGAAGAATTAATACTAATTTTTCCCAAACACTCCCAAAAACCTGAACAGAAGGGAACATTTACCAAACTCATTTTATGAGGCCAGCATTACCCAGATACCAACACCAAAAGAAAAAAACACATTTCAAGAAAACTATAGTCTAATATCCCTGGAAAATATAGATGCAAAAATCCTCAACAAAATACCAGCAAACAGAAGTCAACAGCATATTAAAAGAATTGTGCACCATGATTCAGTGGGATTTATTTATCCTTGAGATGTAAAGAGGGTTCAACATATGAAAATCAATTAATGTGATAGCCTATATTAACAAAACAAAGAATAAAAGCCACATGATCATCTTAATAGATGCAGAAAAAAATCTGAAAAAATTCAGCACACTTTCATAATAAAAACACTAAACAAACTAGGAATAAAAGAAAACTACCTTAACATATCTGTTAAGGTAGTTGTTAAGGTAACAAGTCTGTATATGGAAAGCTCACAGCTAACATAATGCTCAATGTTGAAAAACTGAAATCTTTTCCTCTAAGGCCAGGAACAAGGCAAGGATGCCCACTCTCACTACTTCTATTTACCATAATACTGGAAGTCTTAGCCAGAGCAATTAGACAAGAAAAAGAAATAAAAGGCATCTAAATTGGAAAGGAAGAAGTAAAATTATCTCTGTTCTCAGGTAACATGATCTTACACATAGCAAACCTTAAAGACTCCACAAAAAAACTGTTACCTCTACTAAATGAATTCAGTAAAGTTGCAGGATACAAAAATCAACATATAAAATTATTTGCATTTCTCTATACTAACAACAAACAATCTGAAAAGGAAATTAAGAAAACAATCTCAGTTACAATAGCATCAAAAGGAAGAAAATACTTAGGAATGCACTTAATTAAGGAGGTGAAAGACTTGCACACTGAAAACCATAAAACATTGCTGAAGGAAATTAAAGAACCACAATTAAGTGAAAAACATTTCATGCTCATGGATTGGAAAACCTAATATTGTTAAAATGTACAGACTAACCAAAGCTATGATTCACTATAATCCCTATCAAAATCCTAATGGCATTTTTTTTTACAGAAATAGAAAAAAAAATCCTAAATTCGTATGAAACTACAGAGGACCTCAAATAGCCCAAACAATCATGACAAAGAAGAACAAAACTGGAGGCCTCATACTTGCTGATCTCAAAACATATTCAAAGCTATAGTAATCAAAACAGTATGGTACTGGCATAAAGACAGACATATAGACCAATGGAACAGAATAGAGAGCCTAGAAACAAACGCATTCATATGTGGTCAGCTACTCTTCAACATGGTGTCAAGAATACTCAATAAGGAAATGATAGTGTCTTCAACAGATAGTGTTGGGAAAACTGGATATCCATATACAAAAGAAAAGAATGAAACTGGAGTCATTTTATACCATATACAAAAATTAACTCAAGACAGATTAAAGACTTAAACATAAGACCTTAAACTGCAAGACTCTGAATAGAAAACTTAGAGGAAAGTCTTCATGACATTGGTCTTGGCAATGATTTCTTGGATATGACACACAAAGCACAGGCAACAGAAGCAAAACTAGCCAAGTGGGACTACATAAAACTAAAAAGCTCTGTACAACAAAGGAAGCAAGTGACAGAGAGAAAAGGCAACATAAGGGATGGGAGAAAATATTTATAAGCCACACATATAATAAAGGGTTAATACTCATATAAAGCACTCCTACAATTTAATAGCAAAACAAGCAAAAATACAAATAACTTCATAAAAAATGGGCAAAGGATTTAAATAAACACTTCACCAAAGAAAACTTAAAAACCACCAACAGATATGCCAAAAAATATTCAACATCTCTCATCATCAGGGAAATGCAAGTCAAAATCACAATGAGATATTACTTCACACCTGTTAGGATAGCCATTATAACAAAACAAAGCAAAACAAAACAAAAGAGAAAACAACAAGTTGACAAGGATGTGGAGAAACTGGAACCCCTGTGCACTGTTGATGGGAGTATAAAAGGGTGCAGCTGCTATGGAAAACGATATGAAGTTTCCTCAAAAAATTAAAAATAAAACTAATGTATGATCCAGCAATCCCTCTTCTTAATATTTATCCAAAAGAATCGAAATAAGGATCTCAAAGAGATGTTCGTACTATTATGTTCATTGTAGCATTATTTACAATAGTCAATCTAAATGTCCATTAACTGATGAATGGATAAAGATAATGTGGTATATTCATACAATAAAATATTATTCAGCCATAAACAAGAAGGAAATCCTCTCATATGCTACGTGGCTTGAGCCCATTATGCTATGTAAAATAAGCTAGTCACAGAAGGACAAATACTGCATGATTCTTTCACTTACTTATATGAGGTATCTATTACAAAATAATCAAACTCATCAAAGCAGAAAGTAGAATGTTAGTTTCCAGGGGCTGAGGGGAGGGGGAAATGCTGAGCTGCTGTTCAATTGGTACAAAGATTCAGTCATGCAAAGTTAAAAAGTTCTACAGATTCTCTGTAGAACAATGTGCTTATGATTAGCAAGACTGCACCACACACTTAAAAATTTGTGAAGAGGATAAATCTCATGATCTCACGTTATGTGTTTTTTACCACAACAAAAAAAGTCAATGCACCTCACAATAGCAATCACAGAAATGCAAATAAAAAATTTTCACCTGTCAAATTAGTAAAGACTTTAAACTGCTAGTGAGAGTTCCATGAGGCAGGCTCTCATTTACTACTAGTTACAGCATAAACTGGCAAGCACAACCGTTTTGAAAAATGCTTTAGAAATAGGTATCAAAGGTCTTAAAAATGTTTATACCCTTTGATGCAATAATTTTACTTGTAGAAGTCTATTTTCATGAAGCAATAACAAATGTAAATATGTTTATTATTTATAAGAGCGTAGAAATCTTCCAACTATTTCATAAGAAGGGAATGCTTAATAAATGTTGATACTTATGATGAAACAAAAATGCTTATGAAGTTTTAGTTATAAGAGAAAACTGCTCTCGATATAGTATTAAGTACAAAAAGGCAAGATAACAAACTTTACAAAGGGTGATTACATATAGTATTACCACCATGTCAATAAAATTAAAAATAAAAAAAGAAGGAAATATACAAAAAAATAAATAGGGTTGTTCTTGGGCAATGAGATTATGGACAATGTAAAACAAGATTTTTAAAAAATCCTTTTTTCCCCTTGTTTTCCAGATTTTTACAAAGAGCTCATGTTACTCTCTCAAGTAGAAAACAAACAACAAAAAGAGATGATTTAAAAATCAAATGTAATCTAAGATTCCATGAAAAAATATATTGTGTCCTGATCAGCTTGTCCAAACATACATTTTTGACAGTGTGTACTTGCTCTTTATTCTTTGCAAATATACACATGTATAGGATGTAGAGTGATCAAAAATTAGACTCTTTATTCTAGAAATACTGGAAGGTATTTGACTGATTTTATTTAAGGTATGCTTAAAACAAATATAAACTTTTTCTCTAAATCTTTTGATTTTAACATAAAAGAGGTAGACACAACAGGGGGAGAAATCAGGAGAAAACTTTATATTATTCGTTTGTGTAGTAAACATATGGTCTCTGGTAGCCCAAGAGATAGCATCAACTCCCTCTGGAATACTGTGGGTGGGTCATCCTCTTCAGGACAGTGGTCTAGGGGGCACATAAATGGAATGGCGAGCAGGGAGGGCACAGAAGGGTCTGCCCTGGCAATCAAGGCAGCCAAACCCACCCAGGCTTTCAGTGGGTTGGCAGATGGCATAGCCAGATTGTCCTACCAGCCTGGAGCTACTAACTAAAACAATTACATTCCAGAGGGGATAAATATATGCTGTAATCAGATTCTTAATATTAGCTGGGGATGGTGGGAGTCATTTTCTAATTTATTTAAGTTGTGAGCAGGTAACTCTGATAAGGGATGGGCATGGAAACGATGGAGTTGGCTTCTTTAGGAACATACACCACTGCCAACTTTCTGAGAAAATCAAGTAGTATTAACCCCCTCCTCGCAAGCCTCGCCATTTGATTTCACCTGAGAAGTGCTCTTTTTACCTTTATTCATATTTTTTTCCCTTGAAATCAGAGAAAGTAAATTTGGGGACTTTGGGGCACAGTCTAGAAAATAGACATGGTTTTGATAGGCTCATGCTGTATTTAAAGAAAATTAAAAAGCTTGAATGAACTACCAACAATTAAAAATTTGGAGATTTGGCATAATCAGGATTTGAGGCTTTTAAAAAAATTAAATCTAGCAAGAATGAGTTGTCATTGACACATGGCAACAATCAGCTAGAGATGAGTGGCAGATACCCCTTTACATGGCACCTGCCCACCAATGTGCCACAGTCCCCACTCAGCCCATTTGCTCATTTGGATTTCCATGCTTGGCCTCTGTGTGTATTCCCAACTCTGATTAATAGAATTGCTCTTACCAGTCAGAAGCTTTCAGGGCTCAGAGTGATTCACAGAACTGATCTACTAGCCTTGAGCTGCCTAGCATAAAAAGCTTCCATTGACACAAAAACTCATTCAAAGCAACACTTCCTGTAAGTGACTCTGATAAAGACAGACCTGATTAAGCACTATAAACATGCTCAAAGACGTGCTGGGAGAGTAGAAAGAAAGACATCCCCCTCTGGAAGCCAGGAGTGCCATCCACACATAGCTGGAATGGAGGGCCTTGGAAGATTGGGATATCCTATAGGAAACTCTCAGCCTAGTGTTTGGAACTTAGTAGGAGGTTAATAAATATTTGTTTCCATCTTCCTAAGAGCAGATGCAGAGCACAGCAAGGAGGAAATGGAGCCAGAACAGTGTAATGCAATGCACAAAAGCACAGCATGCCAAGAGAGAAAGGGGAAGGAGGTAATTGTAGCCTAGAGAGCAGAACAGCAAGAGAATAGGCCTACAGAAGTCAGGGAGGCTTGCACAACTGCACCATGATTCTGATGGATCTTTGAGAGACACACATCCATGTGGTTAAGTAGGGGCATATAGTAGATGAAGACATTAATCAAGCAGAAATTCAGAAGGAAATTCACACTGACACTTGTGAGGAGAAAGAATTCAACCCTTTAATGGATTGTTGGTTAAAACTATAACAAATTTTTCTTAACATATAAAAAATGCAAAGAATATTTAAAATATGCAGAATAGCTATATCAGTTGAAGTACAGAATTTCTATAATTAGCTGAAATAAACTGTTTAATAAAATTTATTTTGGGCTTACCAAAGGTGTGGCTTTAGTTACTTTGGAATAATTTATTTCTAAAGCCTTAATTTAAAAAAGAATCGGTTACTAACTTAAGTGAAATTACGGGAAGCATCATGTCACTCGAGTAATAACCCGTCAGAGAATGTTACATAAAGAGCGCTGAACAGTGGAACGGGAGGCTACGGATGCAATTACTTTTTTTCTAGCCCTTTACTTCGGGCCATAGCTAACCAGTCGCTATTTATACATAGGGTAACTTTTGCAGTATTTATTTCTTTAAATATTTAACAGTTTTGACAGGCGGTGACTGGTAATAATATGTAGAGTTTCTAGCATGTTATGAGTGCTTAATAAATGTGAAACAATAAAATCGTGTATGATGAAAACCAGCAGTCAGTAAAACTATTATGGTCTACAATATTTTAAAACCATAGTAGTAACTATTTCAAAAAATATAAAAAACATAATGTATTGGTTAAATCATGATATTAATAATAAAGGAACAGTTACATTCACTAAAAAATCCACCGGGTAATTTCCTCTTAAATTCCTTAGGGATTGAAAGAAAGCACAGGGAAAATGGTTAGAGTATGGATTAAAAAACAACTTTAAAAAATATTTTTCAAAAGCCATGTGAAGTTCTGCTGATGACAAAGCGGAGTAGCAACGTCCTGTACCGTGGGTGCTCCACGCTCCTTCAAAACTCCCTCCACTCCAGCACCAATTAGCGAAGCCCTCCAATTTTCTAAACACCTCCCAGCTTTGCCAGACTTGGAGGCATCCAGGTGTATGTGCGCGACACCTCCAGACGTATACCAGGACCTACTGTTGGCGACAGGGCGCTCTTATACCCAGAGAGGACGTTATTTCCACCTATGCAAACCCGGGAAAACGTAGGCTGGGTTTGGGAGCCTCGGCCGCTGCGCTTTCGGAATCTCCCGCGCAGCCTTCAGCGGCCAAAGAACTCGGCGGCCAGGGCTGAGGACCCCGCGCTCTGAGTTTGGGGAAGGAAGCAAGAAAAAAAAATAGAGCTGCTCCTTTAAGAACTTCCTTTCCCTTTTACTCTATGTTTACATAACACAGGGGCCGATCCACCGCCCCGCCCGAGGGGGCCCGAGTGGGCGCGAGCGGCCCCACGCGCCGGGGAGGGGGCGCTCCTCGAGCCGGGGGCGGACGGCGCTCTCCGCAGGGGGCGGGACGGCTCCCACCTGCCCCCGCGCCGGCGGGGCGGCCCCGCGCTCCCGCCCCCGCCCCTCCCCCACGCGCTGCCCCCGCCCCTCCTTCGCCCGCTCCCTCCCGCCCTCTCTCCCGCGGGGCTCCGGCGGCGGCGGCGGCAGTGGCGGCGGCGGCACTCGGCGCGGGCAGGTCCTCCTGCTGCCCCGTCCCATTTGTTGCCGGGTCTGGCTCGGGGCGGCCGCGACGCGCGGAGCTCCGGAGAGCCAGGCGGGACAGCCCCGCAGCCACGACGGAGCAACCGCGGGACTGGCCGCCCCGCGCCCCCTTCGCCGCGGTGCCCTTCCCCGGCGCGCTCACTCCCTTCTCGGGATGGGATTGTAGCGGCGGCGCGGATTCGGCGGGGATCGCGGCGGAGGCGGTGGCGGCAGCCGAGCGGGGCTCCATGTTTTCCCCCGGCCAGGAGGAACACTGCGCCCCCAATAAGGAGCCGGTGAAATACGGGGAGCTGGTGGTACTGGGGTGAGTGCCGCGATCTCTGGCCCCGGCAGCGGGGCGGTTGGCGGGCGTCCGCATCCTTGAGCGGGGCCGCGGGGCGGCTTGGGCGAGCGCTGGGGACCGCCGGGCGCTCCGGGCGGCGGGAGGGCCCGGACGGCGGCCGCGGGCGCCGTTGCTCCCCATCAGCGCGCGCTCGGGGCGTTGCGGCTGGCGCCAGACTGCGCTGTCCGCGCGGAGGACTCGGCCGAGGAAGTGGCGGCGGGGACTCTGGCAACCCTGCGGGGCGCAGCGCTCGGGCACTGGGTCCGCACCGTACCGCGGGGGGCAGGGGCTCGACTTCCCGCGCCGGGTCCGGACGGTGCCCAGGCCGGGGAGGGCGGGCAGGACCCCGGGGTGAGGCGCCGCTGTAACAGGCACCTCGCGAGGTGGCTTCTCGAAGCCAAGAGACCGGCCGACCCCCTGGCGCACCCCGACCCCCGCAGACCCCGGGCCCGGGGCCCCAGAACTGCGAGCGCGACGCTACGGGCTCGGGCTGCCGCCGGCCGTGCGATCCACGGGCTGCGCTTCGCATACTGTTGCGATGACCGCCGCGGGCAGCCGCAGCCGGAGGGCAGTGAACTGTCTGTGACCCAGGCGGGCTGGCCGGCCCTTAGCTTCTCCCCGCCGGGAGCGTCCTGGAGGGGAGGGGCAGGGATGCGGCTGCGCTGGGCCTGGCACCCGGGCGCAGGCCGCAGCCCCTCGGTCCCTCGGTCCCCGGCCGCGCAGATGCCCCGCGGGCGGCGGGGTGCTCGCCAGCCTCGCCCGCCTCGGCTCCCTCTCCGCTGGTGAAAACCACGTTTTGAAGATAGTAATTATCTGCAATCGTTAAACGGCAGCAATTAGAGACTTCATCTACTTCCTGAGTTTCCTTGTGACATTTCTATTGTTTACCCTTAATAAGCCGGGAGAGAGGCTTCGCGGGATTAGAGCAGGATAAAGTGGGCAGTGAAAGGGGAGTGGAAGGGGGAGGGGGAAGTGCAGGAAACTGGGGGAAGGAGCAAGTTGGGTTTGGTGTTGGAGGAGAAAGGATTATTTTTTCCTTTGGACGTGTCGCTCCTGGGAACCCGCGCTTTTGTCCTTCTGTGTTGAAAGACCTGTATTCAGAACATCGTTGGTGCTGATAGGTGGGCTTAGCACACACAGGAGGAGTCACGAGTATGGAAGGACTCAGGGAACTTTGACAAACGTGTTTTGATAACTGAATACCTTGAAGTAAGTGCCGACTTAAAAATAATCTTAAAGAGAGTTTTTAAGAGAAGCTTCTAGACACAGTATAACTGAAAGTTTCCTAGTCTTCCTCACCTTGTTGCTAGTGTGTTAAGTAGGATAGTATTGGAAATCTCACTTATTTTGAAACTGTTTGCAGACAAGCGTTTGTCTCACCTGCATCTTAATCGCAGTTAAAAGACCAATGTCAGGATTCTCTGGAAGGAGGGAAGAATGACAGGAAAAAAGCCACAGTTTATTTAGTCTGTCTTATGTAGCTTCAGCCCAACCTAATTTTGTGGAGTCTGGTTTTGTTTGTGTGGCTGGCTTCAAAGTGTGTTTAACGCTGTGAGCTTGACACGGAACTGTAACTTATGCCAGAACTTTATCTCATTATTTCCTTTTCAGGAAATCATTGTTGAGACGTTTCAGAAAAGCAGTGCGTGAGTGGGCCTGGAGAGGTTTTGTGTTCATAGCTGGAAGTGCAAGGCATTCCAAAGCCACGGAAAGGATTTATACCCTGGATTGTCCTAGTATCATGGGCTTACTTCTGGGCTGTGGAAATGCATTGCCAATTGGCATGTGCTGTGCCCTTGGTAATGACTTAGTCGACACTTACCTAATATTTTGAGCCAGACAGCAGTTATTCGTACACCCACTATGTGCCAGTACTGTTAAGGCACTGGGGATCCAGCAGAGAACAAGGACCTTTCATTTCCATGTGGAGTGACATGCATACATAGAATTGTGTAAACAAATGGATAATAAATGACAATTTCAGGTGTTGCCAAGTTCTAAACATAAGTTACTAAACTTAAAGAATTACTGCTTTAGGTGGGTATTGCTTTCCTCAGCTAGAACGTCAGGGAAGTTAAGTTCTCTCTGAAGAAGAGAAATGTGAGTAGAGGATGCTAGTCTGGGTTTTGAATACTTGGATTGTAGTCTTTTTCTTTTTTTGAGAGTAGGTTTCTGACTTTAGCAGTATTGAACACATTGAAAGTGCAGTGAAATAGTAGGTATATTTTTAAAGAAATCCTTTTTAATTCATTTCCCACTCTTAGAACTTGAGACAGTGCCTTCCCTCTTAAAAGAATAACATTCAAATAAAAATTAATATCAACTTTGCATGTTGAGTCCTCTGGGACATAAATATTGGTAAATAGAGAATTTATAGTACATTTTCTTATTGATGAAATTATTCTTGAGGTCTGAAAATGCCCAATGTTTCATACTGATAGAAGCTTTTGCTTGTAAAATATAATGCTTTTTTTAAAAGTTGTTGTATGACTCGTTTTTGTTCTGTTTTGAATTTCATGGTAAAACATTACTAGGAAATCCTGGAGAGCAGACTGAAGAGCTGATAGATGTCTATATTCATGTACAAAATACTTCTACATCTTTTCTTTTGTTACACAGTATTATTAAGAGAATGCCACGTAATTAAGATTTTAGTGGGCTCATCATTTTCTGGGCAGATTGGTGGAATTTAATTATTTCATGATTCCAACCAGTTATTGTATCATAGCCACAACTTTTTGCTGTGCCAAAGATAGAGAAAATGACAGGTCTAGCTATCAGGTCTTTTTTGCTATTAATTTTAAACTTGGCTAACATTTTAAAGTTGGGGAAGTTGCTCAGGGTTTGAGAGGCAGTTCAGTGTAGTGGAAAGAGCGTGAATTTTATAGTTAGGGGACCTGGATTTAAGTCCTACTCTCTTGTCTACTGGCTTTGTGATTTTGGCTGTGTCCTTCCTCCTCTCTCAGTTTCTTTAGCAATAACAAAATACGATTAGATTAGGTAGTCTTCAAGGGCCCTTCCTGGTCTGTGCTCTGTAATTCTGTTCATTGACACAAACGTGGAAAACGTATGATTAAGTAACATATTTTAAGTACGCTGACATTTGTTGATATTGTATATTCTTAAAGCAATGGTGCTAAAATTCAAACAGGAAGACATCCTGTGTTTTAATAGCAGAAAAGACCAATGCTATGATTGCTTTTTATGAGGTAGATATGCACAAAACAGACTTTTAAAGTTGTAATGTATACATATATTTGACTCATTGGTGTTAGGTTGTATGTATATGAGAGTATTCAAATTGGGTAAAACTTTCTGTTCCAAGTTTAAGAAAGGTCATTGCCTTTCTTATTTTGAAATTAAGCTAATTAGGCTAAAATCACCAGCGTAAGAAGGAGATAATCTGATGATTTAGGACTGTCAGGGCCTAAGAGGACCGGGTACATGTCCCCCCTGTGTATTTTATCCATGAAGAAACGGAGGCTCCTGGAAGGAAGGAGATGTGTTCAAGTTCATGGTTGATTTGGGCTGAGCTGTGTCATTCTATTCTGGGTTCACTGTTTCCCCACTTTAGGGCAAATCTAGCAGTGCTGTCAGTTCCTCAAAGCACCCTTTCTGGATTCGTTTTGAAGCATGTGGCTCCCTTGCTTGACTAATGGCCCATCATGTTTTTTGGAGAGATGTTGCTTTCTCTCTTAATTCCTCTCACCTCACAGTTGAATGGATAATACATTTTGCAAGGCTTTATTTTTCATTTGATGCTTTGCAAAATCTATTTTTACTGGCTCTCTGGAGCAAGTATTCTCAACCTAGGGTCCACAGATAGAATTCAGGAAGTTCTTGAACTTGGATGTGGAAATAAAATACCCCTTTGTTTTCATGATACTCAAACTGAAATTTAGCTTTTCACTCAATTATGCATGGAGACAACAGAAAGACCAGCTAGATTTGTTATTTAATGCATTGATACAGAAGTACATGTATGATTGTACCCCAGTTTAAGCCTATTTTGATAATTAAGTATAACTAATTTTGTTTGTAATCTTTTGTATTTCATTTTATGTGTTTAAAAACATTTGTCTGAGAAGGGGTCAGTGGGCTTAACCAGACTGCCAAAGGGATTCTTGGCACAAAAACAGGTTAAGAATCTCTACAAATGAGGGCTTACAAATATGACTGAGAAATGAAGTATATTAGTGAAAGCCGATAAAGCTCTGCAAAAGGGAGTAGGTACCTGCCTTTTTTCACTTGAATGATGCAGCATTCTGTTGGTTAAGACAAAGAGTACTATTGCTTTTAGAGTTTATGGTCTTTATTTTTTTTTTTTTAAAGTGGCTTCCAATTTCTATATGTTTTTTTGGTGGTTGTTATTGTAACCTTGGCACTTTGCCTTGACTATCTCTCCCTTTGGTAGTAATAAGAAACCTTAAAATATATCCTAACACTTTTTTTTCTTGTCCTTCACTCTAATTTGGACCCAAAGACGTCAAACACTAGTATCTTTTGTAGACTAAAAGGTCTTTGAACTTTTTTTTTTATTTTATAAAGTAAAATCTTTAGTGTCAGTCTGCATGTGGGGTGATCTGAAGAACTCAGATCTGTTTGTGTAGATGAAGTGTCTAATTCTGTAGGCTATTAAGGGTTATGATGTTACTGGCTTTGGGTTGCTATATTTTCCTTTACTAACTTTAGCCTTGTTTGGAGTATGTGGCTGTCTGTGTTACTTTGTGGTTTCTAGTCTGGCTTTCTGAGATTTATTTGTTTCTTTCTTTAACACACCAAGACTTGAAACCTTCATTAGGACTTTTCATTTTTGGTTGTATTTCATCATGTGATTGGTATTTAAGGATGCTTTGTATTATATAAACAAAAATAAAACTAGCTTGATTCGGGTTTTAGCAATTTTAGCAAACATTTTATCCAAAAGATACAGTATTTATACACAAAAGACCAAAACAAAACAAAAAAATAGCAGTTGCTATATTTGAGGGAGACCAATATTGTCACATTGGAGCACTGGTTTTATATCTGCTGTGCAGGGGGTGCAGTGTGGCCTCCCTGAAGTAAGTACGGGGGGCTTTTGGCTTTTGAATAGAGACAACAACAACTTGGTGGGCCTCACTGGTATGGGAGAAAAATAACTGCGAAAAGAAATTTCTAACGTCTTTCAATTAAATCAAAGGTTTCTCCTGGGCTGTGCAGAAATCTATTTTATAGAAAGAAAACTGGAGGTTAAATAATTTAGTTATTGGTTCCTAACTGAGCTTATTGTTACCCTTTATCTTCTGGAAAATAAAATAATAAGCGCAGAAAGTGCTTCATATTTCATAGCTTTGTCTGTATCATCTGTTTTTGACGCTTTCTCAGCCACCTCATGTGTGATGATCAGTCTTGAGATACGTGGCCAGTAATTTATGACAAATAATAAAGTGTGGACCTTTGAAATGATTCGGAGATGTCTTGTTAATACTGCCATTTTTCACCCACTCGCATTCTGATATTTTTTCTCAAGTGGGAGAGAAAGGGATGGAGTTACATCAGGTAAGCCAGAAATTTATTCATTCAGCAAATATTTATTGGATGTCTACTCTTCCAGGCACAGGGAATACAGCTAGGATAAGGCAGACATGTTCCTTGCCCTGGTGAATTGCTATCTTGTTCTTGCCACAATCTCTTAGTGAACAACCGTTACTGATACACAGTCCATTTATTCCCCAAATATTTGAGCATCTGCTACGTGTCAGATGCTGTGCACTGCACTAGGAACCCACAGGTGAACAAGACAGATGTGGTCTCTGCGGCCGCGGAGGAGCTTGTAGCCTCATCCGGAGATCAAAAGGCTGTAATGGCCGGTACATTAGCAGGGTCCCCTAACCCCGTGCCAGGATGAGAAGCGAATGGCCAAGACGGAGATGAGAGGGAAGGAGTGCCCTAGGAAGGCGTATACAGAGAATTCTGAGGCCCAGAGGTGAGCAGGCATGGCTCCTTTGAGGAACAGAGAAAAGCCCCGCAGGGCTAGAAAAGAGTGGTTGTGTGAAATAAGGTGAGAGATGAGGTTGGGGGGACAGATGATGAAGGGATTATAAATTATTGGGAGGGTTTTGGACTTTATCCTAAGGGGACAGGAGACTTGCAGGGTTTTCAGGTGTGAGACGGGAGTGGAGAAAGCCCTCTAGTGGAGATGGAGGAGAAACTGAGGCTGGATCCCCGCAAGGCAAAGAGAGAATGAGATGTGAGCCAGGGGGCAGCTTTTTTGCTTCCACTTCCTGGTTCCTGTCCCTCTTGAGACCTAGTTGCATCTCTTCCCCTGAGTTCCATGTGATTGGCTGTTTATTCAGTGACTCAAAAAGTATTGACTGAGGACTGGCACCTCTCCCAGCCCAGGATACACCAGTGAACAAGACAGACAACTTCCCGGCGGCCTGCCCCTCCTCCCTACCTACCCCCCCCAGCTTACCTTTCCGTGGGAGAGGGGAGCCAGCAACAGGTAGATAAATAAATGGAATTTCAGAGAGTATCTGGGAAAAATAAAGCAGGATAAGGGGGAAGAGAGTGACTGGGTGGGCGAGGAGGGGCGTTAGCAGGGCAAAGTGCTAGGGATGAGGTAGCGGGGGCCCTTTTAGACAGAATAATCAGGAAAAGCTTTTCTGAGAAAATGACCCTGTGTCCTTTAAGAGCCTCCACCTTTTTCACTTTTTATTTACTTTTTTCTGTTTAAACCACCTAGTATATAAGCAGTTTACCAAAGAGAAAATAGAAGTATAAACAAAAATAAAGGCAGATATTTAATGTCCCTAGACACAAATATGGTTCAGAGTCCACTGTGCTGCTTGCCACGTGCCCAGAGTGGTAATTGCATTCCATCGAAGTTCACTGAAACTCATCTTTCCTCGAAGTTTGCCTCTTAAGGGCACAGACCCCGACTCCCAGCCCCACTGCACCCTCTTGGAGTGCCGAGCACAGCTTTCTGGTACACAGTAGGCACTCACGGAGCGTCTTGAACGAATGAGTTTCTGTGACACACCCCAGTGCCCCACTTGGCATGGAGATTTCGCCAGGGCTCAGTGAGCGTTTCTTGATGTGGAAGGAGCACTCCGATTCTGTAGCACAGCTGCAGTTTTGTAAACAGTCTTACTAACCTTTAGGGCCCAAGTTAAGGCTCCCTGAGAAATCAAGCATGTACTTTACTGACATCAGATATCCCAGTTTCAACTTCTGTTTATTTTTCTTTTTGTCAGTCACCTAGCAGTTGTGTTGTCACCTGCAGAAAGTCCTGCCTCGAAGGGAAGCAGGCCATCTGTTCTGATCCCACCAGCTGCTCTGCGCTGCATTGCAGTGTGCCATGGTGGCGGTGGCGTTGAAAGGCTGTGGTCATTAATGCCTGTTAATGATGGTTGGAAATACTGTGGCATACAGGCTCTTGGATGACAGACCTAATAAATATGCATCAGGGGCATTTTCAGCGGCAGGTTTAAGGCTATCTCTCGCGAGTCATTCTCGATGGAGGTTTTCTTTCCAGCCATCCACTCTCAAACACTTAACTCTGCTTATTCTCTGCTTTTCTGCTCATGCAGAATCTGTTCTCAGGATAAGAAATCATTATTTCAAGCTTTGTGCTTCCATTCTAATTAGTACTGGTTTAACAGAATCCAACTAAAGCAGGCAGTTCTGTGTTTGGCTTCTAGGCTATTGATATAAAACGGCTGATTACTATTACTAAGGGCCTCAGAGGACCCCTGTGCCCCCCCTTCCCATCTCACGCTTCCTGTTCCCCCATTATAGAACACTCTAATTATAACCAGAACTCGTGATGGGTGTGCAATTAGGTTTTTCTGGAGCGATTGATTGATTGATTGATTACTTTGAGGAAAAGCCTTTTTTTGCGAAAGGACCATAGACAAAGGAGTGTGCTTTCACACCGGATCCCAGAAAACTCCTCTGACTAGATCCTTGTTGTAGTATGTAAGATTATGTTACGGTTGGGGCACTTTTATTATATACTCTTGGTTAGAATTCAGGATGGAATCTGGCAAAAACTAATGTGAATTCATTGAGTTTTTGTAGAATTGGTTTTTGGTTTTTTTAGATTATTGATTACTGTGATGAACACAGTTTTGCCTTTTGGATGAGTTATGCCAAACATTCAGTACTGTATGGTTTGAAAATCTTAGCCAACAAAAATATTTTTGGAATAACTTTATTATATGTAAGTCATCTGTAAGTTTCTTTGCATTCTTTAATCTCCGTAATCAATATTATCTCCTGAAATTCGTTGAGAGAGTGTCAGTTGCAGAATAGCCCAGCTTACTGAGAATCATGCTTCTGGTAGACTCGAACATAAGCAGGTTTCACGCAGGACAACTAATGCATGACACAGGTTTTCAAGCTTTTAAAGGTCACCTGACATGAAATGATAGAACTAACAGACATTCAAGTAGGGGAGGTGATCTGTACTAGCATCCTGTAGGTACAGGGTGACGAAAGGACCCAAAGAATGTTTCAGCACTGTAGCTGGGTGGTTAAAGGACAGGATGAAAAGCTCACTTAGATTGGTTGTACCTGTCTGTGACTGTCGGCAGTAAAAAGATAGTACCGTTCCTGAAATATTTTACACGTCTCCTCTACACCATGGAGAACAGTTCCATGCCCAGTAAGAAGGAAACGCAGAAGATTGCTCTTGTGTGATGCAGTTTGGTGTGGGCCAGTGAACTCTCTAAAGAGAGAGACAGAGTGTGACGGCAGCCACTGCTGTCAAGCACTTGCACAGTACTCAGTACTCAGAGAGAGCCACAGGGATGGAGTCCACCAGTTACTGCCTCCAAATTGAGCGCTATCACTGTTAAAAAAAAAAAAAAAAGTCTTCTAGTAGCTAAAGTAAATGTAACTTCTGAAATTTCCCAAAATTCTGTTTGGGGGATTTTAGCATTTTCCATTTCTAATGAGAGGGACTGAGAAATGTAAAATCAAAATTTTTACATTCAAAATTTAGCAGTGAAGTGAAAAAGAAATTTAAATGCTTGAACTTCCAAATGATGTGTTTTGTAAGTTTGTAGCTTTTATAATTCTGTTGTTTTTAAAGCTTAAAATTATACTAAGACTTCTGGGATACCATATATATGTATAGTACCTATGCAAATTTTATTGCATGTGTGTTCTACATTGATATATTTAATTAAAAATGGGATCCACTGTACTGCCAGAATTTAAGCACTATATAAACTTACACACTAAATATAAACCACTCAGTTTGTGTCAGGTGATGCTGTCATTGTTGCTATTTGACAATGATGATTTCACATTAGAAGATTAGGGGTGTGGAACCCACAAAAGGAAATGTCCTCCAGGGGTGTGCAATCTAGTGGTAAGGTGGATGACTTAGCAACATACTGTTAATTAAGGTGTAGAGGAGGGGTGGCTGGAGGGAGCTGTTACCCTGGGTGCCCTGTGTGCCAGGGTCTTTTAGGTGTTTTACATTATGGTTCCCGGGAATTCAGTTTTATTAGTTGGGCTATGAGACTTGAGCTTAGTGAATTGTCCAGACTCTCTCCCCTGGTTAGTGGCAGAGCCTGATCAGAAGCTCATCTGTGTGACTCTTCCCACCAGGGTGAAGGTGAGCAGCATGTGTATTGCTGAGAGATTGGGAGAAATTTTCTGGGGCAGGTCGCCTTTGAGCAGACTTTTGAAGCGTGACCTGGATTTTTTAGAGCAGTGGCAACAAAGGCTGGAGATTTTGGAACTCTGAGGGATTTGGCTGGAGGCTGAAGTGCTTGGGGAAGGAGATGAAGTTAAGTCAGGTTGGAGTATTGTCAGCTAGTCAGCAAATAACTTGCACTAGGCATATGGCGGGTAATGACAGAGCAGCCCCCTACCTTCATGGAGCTTATAGTCTATCAGGAAAGAAGGACTTTAAACAAATTAAACCTGGCAAGGTGCTGCCAAGGAGAAGCACAGTGTTTTATGTGGCTGTATTATATGGGACAAAATTCGTTTTTGTGGGGAGGGAAGGATTCCATGTTAGTTCAGATGGTGAGTAGGAGTTAGCCTAGGGTTAGTAGGGAGAGAGCAGAGTGGAAAGGCACATTGAGAGGTTTGGAAGCTGAGAGAAATCCAGTTGAGTTTGGAAGTTAAGGGGCTGGATGACCAGTGTGA
The DNA here is from genome assembly GCA_963575035.1 of Avahi laniger. Taxonomy (NCBI): domain Eukaryota; kingdom Metazoa; phylum Chordata; class Mammalia; order Primates; family Indriidae; genus Avahi; species Avahi laniger. Next base: position 29,110 of record CAUYSK010079196.1, on the reverse strand, counting down.
TGAAAGAAACTTGGAAGGCAGGGCTGCCCTGCGAAGGTTGAGGCCTCTGCGAGTGGGCAGCCTTCTAACATTTAAAGGTGTTATTCCAGATTGTAGGTAGCAGGCACCAGTTAAGCTTTCTGAGTAGGGTAGTGGACTAATCCTTAGGACCTGGTCTTATTTGAAATGTCCAAATAGGCCTGTGTTTTCTCTTTTGTAGTTCATTTCCCTCCTACCTTTGTCTCTCTTCCCTTCCCAAGGGACAGTTGCTCATGATGGGTGTAGCGCACATCTGCGTGATGGTGATGGTGACATAAAGTGATCATTTGGCCACTCAGTTTGTTTTGGAAACTCGTACTGGAATTGATGAATGTTTCTGGGTTGGACCCTACCGGCAGAGCTGTTAGTGATCAGCTGCCCTCCAGAGCCTTGCGTTCCCCGAAGGCCCAAGTGTCGGGGTCCCGTGTGCATTGTCTGCAGGCCCTCCTCTGCCTGTGTCTGCAGACGCGGAGGGTGCACAGCGGCTGGCGGCTCACCCATGGGAGCAGTGCCAGCTGCTCTTCCTGCAGGCTGTTATTTCAGTCTGGGGAGAGGGGCTTGTCCAGGGTCCTGGACGTCAGCTGCCTCTTGCCAACCTGTGGCAGCAGTAATGTGGGACGAGGGGACTGGCATTTCACCCGCAGACCAGCCCCTCCTCTGATGTAATTGATCCTGTTGCTGAAGAAAAGAGCGGAGCAAATTTCTGTCCTCGCGGGGTTTGCCCCAGGCTGGCGGGTCTCGGACCACTTGCTGGGCTGCCCTGTGCGTGTGCCCTGCTTGGCCCTGGTCAGGACCTGCAGTTAAAACCCATCATTAAAGAGGAAGCATCAGGATTGGAGCCGTTTTGTTTTGTTTTGTTTTGTTTCTGCAGAGTTGAGGAAATTCCGGCTAGACTATTGCTCCTTAGTGGCCCGGTTCTTCCTTTCCTTGGGGGAGGTGCCCAGAGGGCTGGCTCATGGCTCAGGATGGTATCTTTCCTTTGTTGGGGCTGACTCTTAGCCCTGTCCTGTGTAGAGTGCTGCTTGGGCACGGCCTCTTTAAATTCTGACCAAGGGTACCATCACTTATCATTTTATAGATGAGGAGACTGAGTCACGGTGCTTGACAAGCTTGTGCAGGGTCCATGTGACGGAGTTTTGATTCGAACGTAGGCCTTGATTCCAAGTTGTTCTTAAATCCTGCCCTTACTGTATGTGTTCAAATGCAGTTTTATATGTTTTTATTTTTTAACCAAATCCTTGCCATGCTCGATATTCCCATTGAACACAGTGACACAAAACTGCACTCATTTAACGAAGTTACCAGTGAGGTTAAATGCTTTTTGCCTTATGCTTACAACTTGCATTAACTTTTTTGGGAAGTTTCCCACATACTTACTGTACCCACTTACGTATTGTGCTCCTAGTGTGTTTTCAGAAAATTAAATACATAATTTATAGAAAAGAAAAACAAATCCTCATCATATTTTCCTTCTCGTTTACCTGAATATATTATAATATATAAAATTGTATAATATATTGAATTAATGCTTCAAGGAAGACCTGCCTTTATCATCCAAAATAATTCAAAGTTCTTTTCTCTAGGTTTCTAGACAATCCATTGAGTTATTCTTCCTTCCTCCAGTAAAGCTCTCTAATCTCATTAGCTGTGGCATGCACCCTGGAAATCTTTTTTTTCTTTTGCTGTTTTTGATGATAATTTAGACTAGCATTTGTATTTTGTTTATAGTTTGGAAAAGGGGCTTCAAGTACTTTTCCTCTCTAGTAGAGGTCTGTCTTTGCCTAGATGCTAATGATACTGCATGTTGATTTTTCCTTTCTTGTCTCTTGATCTTCTGTTAGTATTGATTAAGGGAAAAGACCTTCGCAGCTTCTGTCTCCTCATTGGTAGTGTACTTGGTACAATTTGTTTTAGCAGGGGCACTAGTTTAGCTAATTCAAAAAGCATAGGCAGTCCAGGAAAAGTGCCTTTTTATTTGCTTATTGTGAATGTTAACTTAGACCAGATGCTGAGGCTTTGATGAAACTCAGTTGATTTCGACCCTTCTGAGAGCTGCATACTTTATGCTGTGCAATCTCACCCTTCCTGTGAGGGCAGTTAAACCTTTTCGGTTATATATGCGGTGAGGTGCCATGACCCATGGTTTCTGAAAAACATTCTGAGCAAACAGGCATCCCGAGATATCCGATGGTAAAATACCAAAGGACAAATATAGCATCTTGATTAGCAATATTAGATGTTATATGGGGGGAAAAAGCAGAGACCTGGAAGCACTGCAGGGATGTAATTCAATCAGATTCTGATAATGTAATAAACTACACAAGGGTGAAGCTTGAGTAGTTTACACACACTGGAATGCCCTTCAATTGAATTAATTGTTTTACAATGGTTGTCTGCCTGTGCACTACTGTTTTAAATATCAAAAAAAAGTGCAGCTCACGTTTTCCCCACATAGGAGTGAAAAGACCCAAATCTTCATCACTTTAGTAATTTGTATCCCCTCCTTCCCACTCCCTACTCTCCCACCCAACCCATCCCATGACTACGAAAGCTCGTGTTTTGGGTTTATTGGTTGGAAATCTTGTCTGGGAAAAATAAAGCATATAGACTTTGTGTTGTACGAACAATAAAACTCCTCAGTTGTGCCGAGTGCAGTGGAGAGTTGCTTCTCCCTTTGCAGGTAGTGAGGAGGTCTGAGCAGAGAGACTTTCCCTTCACTGAGTCCCCCTTGCTCCTGCACAGTTGACTGACTGTGGGAGGTAGTCAGAACTTTGGTCCCTTGCACAGCGTGAGCCCCTTGTAAAGGGGCCCAAGCCCCTGCCGCATGCCAGGTGCTCCATTACAACAGTCCTGGAGGAGGTGATGTCGTGCCCATTGAACAAATGAGGAAAACCAGTGCCCGGAGTGTCTCGTATGCAGCTACATAATGAGTAAAGGATCTGAAGTTCAGGAATTTGAATCCAGGTCTCAGATTCTAAAGCTCATGCCTGTTGTACTTCTAGAGTCTGCGTGTACGTCTTATGCTCGTATCAGGGCTTTACAAGACGGGAGACATTGCGCTGTGGCCATATCCTCCTCAGTGGTGACTCCTGGTAAAGGTCAGAGGGTGTACCTTGGACTGTTTGACGTTAGAGTCTGAAGTTGTGATTGTAACAGTGGGAATGCTGGAGACTTCCCTGCTGGACCAGCTTCGATGGGGTGGACGGCTGTGCAGGCTGACAGCCCTGCGGGGGCTGCCCCCTGCGCGTTGCTTGGTGGTTCTGCCTGTTTACATTTCCCTTTATGTTCCTCTCCTCCAGGCCCAGGAAGGTCAGAGGATGCCTGCCCCTCTTTTTCCTGTTACCTCCATGCAGATCAAATTCAGACAATAGAGCTCAGCTTCCTCAGGAGAAGGGCTTTCTGTAGCCCTTTGAGCTTAGTTTAAGTGAATCTTTCTCTGATTTAATTGGGTCTTTTTATCTACTTCAACACTCGCCATGTGCCATGTTAGTTACCATAAATCACGCCCTCTTTGGTTTTGCTTGCGAAGTTATTTCACCTCAAGTTCTCCTAGGTTAAGCCAGTCTTAAGTTACGTATCATAGATTCTTATAACTTTCAAATGTTAACACTAATCATTTGGCTTTTTTCCCCTGAAACATTTGTAAATGGAAATTGTTTTAAAGGCAGATCATTTATATTCAGGTAATGTGGTATTAATTTAAAAAGCTGTGTGCTAAAGACATATATAAAGCATATTGGTGAAAATTTTGGAAGAAATTGGAAGAAAATAAAATTGGAAGAAAAATTTCTAAGGTTTCTATATATTGTAATGGAATGTATAGAGAAGGGGAAACAGGGTTCTATTCACTTTGAGATCTTTAGAAGGTGTCTGAAAGACCAGTAGGTATGTGAAGGGCATGGCTTCTTAGGTACTTAGAAGAAAGGACACTTTCAGGGACACTAAATTCTACACATGTATTGCCCAGGCAAGCAAGCTCAGGATAACTTATTTCCTGCCCTTGGAGTCTTACCCCTCACCCTGGTACCCCTGTTACATGCCCAAAGAACTTTCTTCCTCTTCTGCGCTTTTGCACATGCAATTCCCTCTGCCTGCTACATCCTGCTCACCTGTTAGGATTTGCTCAGGTGTCACTTCCAGCATGTTGCCCTTCCTGACTCCTCCTCCTGTTTTCTCCAACCAGGAGCAAGATTTCTAGTAGGCTTCTGTGTCTAGTAAATGTCCCCTCCTTCCAGGGCCCCTTCAGGGGAGGGCTTGCGGCTCACTCAGCTGCACTGTTTCCCAGTATCTGTGCTGCTACCGAATGGATGAAGAAGTTCTACCCTGGAAATACTATTATTTTTAATAAAAATATTATTATGGTAATAATAAGGATGGCTTCTACCACCTTTTCTCTTCACCCTGCTCTAGTTGTTAAGAATGTGTTATCTACTTTAAAGGAGGTATTTAGTTTATTTACATTTCTTTAATTGGCTTCCTAAAAGTATTCTGTTCGTGTCTTCCAAGGCATAAGGTAGATTGTAAACATCTTCAGCACATAAACATAATGGGTGCTCATTGACAATTGACTGGTCTTGAAATGAGATGATGGTGAATTTTAAATTTTCCTTCCAAACTCTAAGAAAGAGAAAGAGTTAAAGTGAATGAATATGGGAATGTGGCCTGAAGCTGACAGTTAATTTCAGCTTTTTGCTTTAAATTATCTTTCTTGGTGTATGTAGTATTAAAAATCTCTCAAGAAAAATCAACAATCCCAGACATATTTTGATAGTGATAAATCTTTATTTTTACTCAATGTTAGTTGCTCTGGTTTCTTATCTTTTCACTCTGAATTCACAGGTAAGTATTCTTTCCATTATTTTTTCCTGATACTTATCACATCTGGCTTTGCGTTTGTGTGCTTGCCGGGCTTATTTTGTGTTTTCACTCTGCATCTTCTACTTTTTAGCTCCTTTCCTTTGAACTTTGTGCTCATAATGTATGTACAATATTTACGTTCTGCCAATTTTGATGTATTCTTTTTTCATGTCCCTACAGACATACTTCTTGTTTGTTGACTTTTTCCCTCCCTCGTACTATGTTGAAGCAGAACAGCTGGGTCTTCTGAAAGCCAACTTGAGTTTATTTTTTCCTTCCCTTGCCCTTTCCTTCTCTTTTCTTTTCTCTTAAATCATTATGAGGAACCAGAGATCTTGTCATTAAACTATTTCCTTTTGCTAGAGAGAGTTTTGTATAGCAGGGGAATATAAGCCATCTTCCATCTCTGTTTTTCTTTTATTCTGTGGCTTGCCTCCCCCCCCAATCCAGTTTCCATCCTGCCTTCAGTTTGTGGAATTCTCAAATGAATAATCATCTCCTGTCTCCATTCCCACTCTAGTTCTTGTAGGGACCATAATAGGTAATGAAATTTCTAAAATTCAGGTTGTTCGTGGGATTTATAACAAATAAAAGGGGAAATGTGGTGATATTAAAAAATTCTGTATACGCATTGGAGAGCAATGTGGTGGCATAATTTATCTGAATTAAAGTCATTGGTCTCAGTGGTGTCCTGCACCCAAAGCTGTATTCTGAGTGTGAGGCATCCACAGACACAGGTCTGGTTCTGCAAGCACGTGTGCTCCCTCATGGTGGGCCAGTGAGTAGAAGGGAACTGGCCTGCTACTCCGTGTGTGCACAGATCTCTGGGAGTGAGCTGCAGTCCGCATGATTTGTGAATTGTGGTTTTGTGAAGTGGCTTAATGAATTAGTTCATTCAGCTTTGATTGGATTATAAGAATCTACTGTCTTATGGAGAGTATCTGGCTGATTATTTTTTGCCTTGTAGATCTTCTTTCTGGTGTGTAATTGGGCACATGTACTCAATAAAAAATGATTCAGAAATTGCAGATATTTTCCCAAAATGAAAAATAATGCTCCAGGATGGTAGCCCAGAGATTTTGGGGTAATGTTGGTAGTCAATAAGTCGGTTTATTACTGAAGATCTTTCTGAGGTGTCTTCAAGAGCTGACATTTTTAGCTTTAGCATTAGCGACACATGTTGACTGTTACTAAATTGAAAATGGCCTTTATTTTTCTGATAGGATATATTTCAAAATCTGGAACTCTTGTTTCTTCTGGAGCAAAAGTGAGTAAAAAAAGAGTAGGACGAACAATATAATGTGCTGCATATTCTGCTCACTAAAAAAGTTTAACTGCGTAGGTAACAACCTTGGCTTTATGCAGTGAAGAGCTCAGATGACTGGAATGCTGCGGGAGCTGCGTGCTTGTGGATCGTTAGAGTTTTAGGGTAACTGATGGTTAGGCAGAAATCTCTGTAGAGGACTGTTTAAAACAAAATTGCAGTTTATGATTCTGTTTTTTCAAATCCAACATATGGAGTCTACTTTGTCTTTCTGTGATGTGTGAGGCTTCCTTGTTGATCCTTTTGAACATTTGAGGTCATCGAGTAACACTGTACATTCAAAAGAAGTAGAAACCTGGGACCCGAGGGAATTCTCTGAAAATCCTATTCAAATATATTATTCCTATAACTAAAATTAAAAAAATAAAAACCAAGTGTTAAAGGTGTAATTTAGCTCTCTAAAAAGACAGATTGTAGGGAAGGCATTTCTGTTGGTCCAGGGTTTCTCTGGTTCACTTAGATTCTGCATATTTGAGTTTTTCGTTGTCTCCAAGGAGGTGTGGTGGAGTGTTGAGGTCCACAGTGTCTCCAGTCATGCCCAGAGGCTCTGGATTTAGATAGTGTGGCAACAAAATAAACATGTCCACTTGGCGCATCTGTGCAGCATATAATTTAGAAACATCACTCCTAACTGCCAAATTATATTTTTAACCTTTTAAACTGGCATTTTTTGTAATGCTTTGGACTGTTGAAAATGAAATTATGTCAGGGATTCAACTGAGAAGAACTGGACCCAGAAAGCAAAGCTGGAGATGTCATATGTGATGTATCACTCTCCAGAGCTGTTCAGTTAGAGGGATGTCTTTTGTTTAAATAAGAATAAAAATAATAATTGACTACTTTAGCTCACTGACCTTGATCATTGTTACATCCTCTGATGTAATTTATTAGTGTAATTTATTGAGTGCCAAGAGTTTTAATTGATGTATGAAGTACGGAATTTACGTGGGACTCCTGCCAGTGACCTCACTCTAAAGTTGAGTATGTGTCTTTCTCCTCCTCTCTCTTTTTTTTCTTCTTCCCTCCTGTTCCTCTCTCTTTCCTCCCTCTTCCTCCTACTCTTCTACTCATGTGCACTCTGAGATCATTCCTTTCCAGGTAGACCTTGGCAGTCTGTGTTTGGCAGCTGCTTCTAGGAGCCTTACGTGGAGAAAAACCCACCAGTATAGAATTAGTCTGCTTTTCAGCTCCGCCTTGCAAAAGCACTTTGCACTTTTTTGCCTGCTCGACAGTGTCATGCCCAGCTGGTGTCTGGTCCTACATTGACTGGCAGGTTTGGTTGGGCGAGTCTGTACCTCCCCAGTAGAAATTCGTTTTGATTTACTTACTGCACAAGAGGTGACAGCATCAAGTTTACAGCCAGGAGTCCGAGACGGGGTTTGAACCTCTTTCAGAATGGGTTTTTATGTCTTACCATTAACAGCAGAAGCCCATCATATGTAACTTTTTGTCCTTAGAAAAGAGACGTTGTTGAGTGTGCATGGTAAGATGATTTTCTCATGTGTAATTTGAGTCACTTTCTCAATCATTGGAATGGGTAACAGAGAAAAAAAGAGCTTTTTGGACCATGTAACATGTAATTGTTCTGCTCCAGGATTAAAGTGGAGGAGAAGAGTGAAAACCTAGCTAACTGGAGCTTAGTGGGTCATTGGGTCATACTCTGTTGCCAGGACAGCAGACTTTTTTCCAGCTTCCCTTTAGGGTACCCTGACCCTGGTTCCTTGTCACCTCCAGAACATTGGTGATCTGAATGTCTTAGGTTTGATTCTTCTGCTGGAGATCAGGCTCATGTGTGTACAAAGGAGCAATGTTAAAAAGGTGATTTTGTGCATGCTTTCCCCCCTTGTAGGGTATTTAGCAGTGTAGTTAGTGCATGAAAAATGATCACTCACATTCATTTGTGGAACTCTATCATCAGGTGTTTAAAAAAGCATGATTGTGTGTGATCAAATTTGAGCTTGATGGATTTAAGATGTTAAACTGTTCTGAATTTAAGTTACTGACGTGTTTTAAGGAGTTAAAAACAGATTGATCTTTGCAGAAGAGTTCAGAAACTTTTAAGAGTGATGCTTAGATCATTCTCGTAGAAATGTTATTTGATTCCAGATATTTCAATTTGAGCTGGGAGCAATGAGTTTGCCTGCTGTGGGCTGCAAGTTCCTTGTCTGATATCACTTCTTCACCTACAGAGTTACGGGAGGCTCCAGGATGCAGGCTTCCCTTGGCCAGCCTTGTGGCTGCAGCCTTTGCCCCTGCGAGAAGAGCCTGCTTTGTGCGCTCTCGAATATTCAGAGAGTAGGTCAGCCGGGCCTCTGGCCTTGCCTTTCCCGGCCCTCACTGTGCCAGCTCCACTGATGCCTGCGTCTCTTAGGTGTTCACCAGAGCATTACAGTGCTCAGAAATTGCTTTCTCCAAGAAATGGCTGTTTTTATCTAAAAGTAGTCATTTTTCATGAGCAGGTAAAAGTAACTTCAGGAGTATGCTTGCAAAATTGTGGTAATATAGGTATTTAGCAAAAAGTATTGCATCTCAAAACAGTGCGTTTTTACATAGATTTTGGCATAAAGCTCCATACATTTGGGGGCATAGTCCTCTTGTGGAATTAGCAAAGGCATTTTTTAGGATTTGAGCATTTCCTCTCCTTGGAATCCCCTGTAACTTTTTAATCAACTCAACATGCATGTGGTTCTGTGTTTCTTTTTTTTCTTTTAAAAACTGAAAAGTATTTATAGATTATTCTGTTCTGTAGTAAAATGTCCTATTTGGCACATTTAGGAAAAAGTCAGGTCTTACTGTTAGCAACGTGTGAATAATGATAGAATGTTAAAATTTTGAAGATTTGATTCACCAAGTTCTTCTTACCATTTATTCTATTTTAGACTGGAATTGATTTGTGGCGTAACTAAAAGATATAGCGAGCAAATTGTTTTCAGTATACTGTCAGTCTAGTACTGTCTGTTGTTCATTCACTCAACTCGTTTGAAGTTTCAATAGCATGGTTATGGAAACACTCAGTTCATGTTGAAACAATTATTTCTCCTGTGTTGTTGGTGTGTTTGTTTTCTCAGGTGCCTTTTCCCTTCTTGCCTGCTGGCAAAGCTGGTGAACATGTGGGGAGGCAGTGGGGAAGAACGGGGTTTACATGTGAGTCAAGCAGGTCCAGCCGACCGGGAACTGGAGGGATTTTCAGAATTGCAGGGACAGCTGGGCAGAAGGGACTCACTGGATAAGCCGCAGAATCCTTAATTATCTAGCAGCGTTCCTGCTTCTCGCTTCTCCCTTCTCCGACACCCTGAATGATGGGGCATTACATCCGCAATCAATCCTGCCCCTTGGTGTGGTGCTGGCTGGGAGCGGGCGTGGGGGAGGAAGGAAGACAGATGGGCCAGGGAGGGCGAAGGAGTGGGGAGAGGGTTGGGAGGAGGGAGACTTGGGGGCTGCTGAATAAATAGAGTGGGGTTGGAAAATGTTGGGGTTTCTTTGTACTTCATAGTTTCATGATTTAGTTGTCTCAGACCCATTATGAAACTATGTGAAGATTGGTTGATCCGTGTGCAATTATTTGCTTATTTTCTAAGCAGAGTACCTTGAAGCTTCTTGTTTAGAACTATTAAAGTTCACTTCTTATTGAACTGACTTCTTTTCCCCCTATTTGTTGCTTATCATTGTTTACCTTTCCTTTCTTCTTCTTTGGGTATATTTTTTTGGTTCATTTTTTTAAATTCTAGGTTTACTTTTTAGCCAAGTGCCCTGAGGGTCCCTTTTTATGCTTACTGCCTTTTATACTCCAGCTTGGCCCACCCCTCTTTCTTGTTTTCTCCTGTTGCAAATTTTTTTTTTTTTTAAAGTTAATTTTCTAAAGTTCTGGTAACTAGTGAGACTCTACTAGCATGGATGAAAAGCAGAAGAACTGGACCCCGGAGAAGTCCTGACAATAATCACGTCACACACCGCTCCTCTTCTGCAGGCTTTCTAGTTGGTAAAATTCGGCCCCTTTCTTTGAAAAGGATGGTCAAACCAACTCTTTACTAAAGGGAAGAGGTAGGATTTTAGTATTTGAGGCTTGTCATTGATAGGGTATTTCTTTGTTGTGAATATTGGCTTTCATCAGCAATAAATGATTAATTCATTCCGAACACAAGCCTTTCCTCCTCCCCCCTTCCCTTTTTCTCCCTTGTTAACATCTAGCGTGTGTCTGAATGAAATGAAAATGCAGCTCTGTTGATTATGGCTAAGTCATGCCTCATGCCTCAAATATGTGTATGTCAGAGCCGGTGGTGCCTCATTTGAGTACTCTTGCACCTGAAAGGTTTGTAATTTTACAGAACTGATGCATGCTTCCCATTACTGTGTTCAGGACTTGTAAAGAATAGTTAGTAACAACTTCCTCCCCTCAAAACACAAACAAACAAAACCTTCCCCTAATTGTAGTTATTCATTTAAAATGAGTTAAAACTGTATCAGTGGTTGCTGTAAATGAAACCCCTTTTGAATATATTCTTATTGGGCACAAATTAATCTAATTTTTCAAAAGTCATAAAAGCAACAATAAATACAATGATAATGTGGCCTTATATTTTATTTTGCCTTTACAGCCAGGTCTTAAAAGAATATTACATTTAGTAAACCTTTGAAAATGACTCCTACTTTGAAAAGAAGTTACTTTCGAAAGTTTCTAAGTCAAGACAGTTCCATTAAAGGGTTACATGCAGATGGATCATAAGCCTCTTTAAGAGGGTCTTTATCAACCTCTCTTTACGGAATAACAGCAGGAAAGAGAATTTTGAAGGCTTAAAATTATTTTTAGTTTTTATCTTTATACCAGGGACTCAGTAATGTTTTCAGTTTGAAATTTTGATTTAACCGCAAAGGAAAAATTGATGATGCAAGAAACTATTGCCGATGGGATCTAGGGGACAAGTAAGGGGTTGGCCTCCCATCATGGGAGCATTGCAGTTCATCAGAGGCACAGGAGTGAAGGCCAGGAGGGTGGGACAGATGTGTCGAGCTGGCAGGTTTGCTGGCCAGAGCATGTGAACACTGACGCAGCAGCTGAGCGTTTATTTCTACCCTCTTTCCCCTGGTACTTTGTTACTTAGTGGTCTTGTCAGCTGAGGAGAGCATTAGTTCATTAACGTGAGAGTGATCGTTCTGTCTGGTTTGGTTAGAACCCCAAGGCTGGAGGCAAGGCTTGGGCCATCAGGCAGGGATGGCAGTTGTGTAGTACTGAACTCTTTCCTGCTAAGTCTGGGTTTCCCTTGGATGAGATGAAAGTATAATTTTAATTGACTTAACAAAGTGATCGTTTGATTCCTAATGAAAGTGTTTACTGTCTTCTGTCTACTATGTGTATGGAGCAGGAAAAATTAAATGTAGGAGGACCAGAGTTGTGTGCGTGTGTGTGTGTGTGTGTGTGTGTGTGTGTGTGTGTGCCGCGTGCCCTCAGGACTCTTGCTCAGGATGGGAATCTGAGGGCTAGGAGACTGGCTGGCTTGTGAAAAGCCAGGTAGGCAAATAAATACCCTTTCTTCTTTTGTCTGTTAGGATCTTTCTGAGGCAGAGTTTACCTCACAGTTTTCAGGAGATAATTTGTTTCATGGGCCATATTCCTGGATTTGAAGTTTCTCATTACAGGGAAAACGCTTTTCAGTGTTGTACAAAGGCATTGGCAAGGCTTAAACGTAAGGGTAGGGCGTGCGGTTGTTCAGTACGGCGTCGGTGTAGACCGGGTCCTTTCCAGTTCTAGAGAGCTCTTTGATGAACAGATATCTCTGATTTACTTGACGTGAAGCACCCATCCCCTCTGAAATGAGACGCAGCTCTGGGCTCCTGAGCAGACTTCGCATAGTGACGCTGGTCTCTACTTTACCTTTTAAATTTTTGTTCACCTGCTAAAGTTAAAACAAACTGAAGTTTTCAAGTAAATAGACAACAAATATGTTGCCTATTTATAAATCTGTGGTGCAAAATTAGGACTTGCTGCTTTGTGAATGCTGTTATATCGGGGGATGGGGGGGTGGTCCCACCCACTGTCTGAGAATATGGGGAGCTCATGAGAGGAAACCCCACTTAACCATTATGCTCCCATTTACTAGTCGTGTGTCCATGGATGTCTTACAGTAGGTAAATTTCCAGAAACTTTTAGGAATTTAATATTGAGAATTGATAGCTTTCTCAGTTAACTTCTTAGCTGAGAGATATTAAACTTAAGAAACTTTTGGAATACGTTTCATGTAGAGCCATTTCTTCCCAAATATGAAAATTAAATCATTTGCTGTTCTTTGGTTTTTCCGAATGCTATTATTAGAAGAAAGGATTACAATAGGAAACCTCAAGGTTACTAGAAATCTGCCGGTACAGCCATGGCAAATTGAGATACCTCCTAATTTCTTTTTACAAATAATTGCCTTTTCCTACCTTCATTTTTGAAGTTGTAGAAAATACAAAATGTAAAAATGGGGAAATAAGAAACTCAGAGCCCCATCACTTGGAGGGGACAAATGCCGCACAGGCAGTATTCCCTGACCTGTCCAGTTCCTTCCTGCTCTGCAGTGCCTACCAACACAGCGGCTCGGAGGGTCCCTTTAGTGATATGCATCAGGTCGGGTCACTTGCCTGTGTAGACCATTCAGGGCTTCCAAGGCCCTGTTAATCTGGCATATGCTCTGTGTTCTCTTCTCTCCCACCCCTCAGTCTCCATCACAGCATCCTGTATCCCTTATAGACTGTATCTTACTTTGTATTTATATTTGCTTGCTTGTGATTTGTCTCTTGCACTGGAATGTGAGCTCCGTGAGTGTGGGGACCATGTCACGGTAGTATCCCTAGAACCTGGCAAGTGCCTGGCATATTGTAGGGGCTTAATGGAAGTTTATTAAACAATGAATGAACAAAGGAATCTTTAAGACCCTTCTCTTTGCATGCACATTTACACATAATTACTATACACAAGTCCTCTACAAAATTCTCAGTTTGATCCCTCCCCCCAACTGGGCATCAATATAGTTCTTTTTCATTTTATACCAAGAGGATGGGGCTGTGGCACACTTTTTAAAAAAAGCACTAAAGATTGCTATTTATAATTTTATTTTTAATAAAAATGGGAGTACATAGTCTTCCCGTTTTAAATGAAAAAGATCCAGACTACTGCACTATTTTTAAAACTTTAAAAAAATCATAGGACCAGATTTAGATCTCTTTTGAACTGCAGGGTGTTTTTCTTCTTTTTCTTTTAAAATAATTTTAATCTTACATAAAATTTGTACAAATAGTACAAAGAGTTCATGTGTACCCTTCACCCTGCTGCTTCTAACATCATCAACTTTCATAACAAGGAACAATTATCAAACCAGGAAATTAACACTGGTACAATCTTAGTACCGAAACTGCAGATGTTACGTGAATGTCACCAGTTTTTCCCCTAATTCCTGTTTTTTGTGCTCTATGATCCAGTCCAGCATCTCACATTGCATTAGTTGTCATGGCTCCTCAGTCCCCTCCACTCTGTGGTAGTTCTTCAACCTTTCATGACCCCGACTCTTTCATTGAGTATTGGTCAGTTGTTTTGTAGACTGTCTCTCAATGTGGGTTGGTCTAACAGTGCATTCTCATGATTAAACTGAGGCTAACTAGTTTTGTCAAAAAGTCCACAGAAGTAATGTGTTCTTAGTGTATGACATCAGGAGTACATGATGATGAACTGTCTTACCTTGATCACTTAGCTAAGGTGCTGTCTGCTTAATTACTCCTCAGTAAAATTATTATTTTTCCTTTGTAATTGGTAAATGTCTTGGGGGAGACATTTTGAGACTAATTTTCATGTTTCCCCTGAAATTTCCCCCCTCTGATTTTAGCATCAATTAGTAGATCTTGCCTGCAGCAGTTATTTCTGTGATGTTTGCCTAATGGTAATTTTGTATTTCCTTCATTCCTTTCACATTTATTAATTGGAATTTTTCTGTAAGGAAGACCTATCCCTTCTCCATTTAGATATTCAACTTTTAATATCAAAATGGAGTTACGGACATGTATTTTATTCTGTGGTTGTAATCCAGAAGTATTATTTTATTTTATTTTTTGTTTTTTGCTCAGATTGTTCCATATTTGGCCACTGGGAGCTCCTGCAGGATGGCTCCTGTGTCCTTTTGACATGTCCCATCTTGTTGAGCACTTCCTTGATTTTTGGCACCACATGATGTTTCAGACTTGTCTTGTATTTTCCCTGCCCTCGCCCTAGAGTCAGCCGCTTTTCCAAGGATTCTTGGTGCCTTTAATTGGAGGATGATATTTAGAAAGCAGGATTTGAGTGTTAAGTGAACTCATTGCTACTTACTGGATTATTGTTGCTCCTAGGCCCTCTCAATAGACAGAGCTAGGAAGAACATGCATATGTACTAGCCTGTGCTTGCATACACATCTACATTTATTTCTATATCTATTTATATAAATATATATGTGTGTGTGTATATATATATATTTAAAGGCCATTAATTGGTACTCATACCTCTGATTCCCATCCAGCACCCTGAGGTTCATTCTAGCCTTTCCTCTTTCCTCATTTGTAACTTCTTTCTTAGGCAGTGAGAAACCTGATTCTCATTACTACAGTGTATTTACTTATTTGTTCAGTCCTATTGTATCATTGAGGATTGAACCAGAGAATCAGCAGTAGTAGGAGATATGTTAAAAGATCTATTGCGGGAAATTGGCTTTTGTGACCGTGAGGCTGGCTGGGTGAGTCTGGAATCGGTAGAGCAGGCTGCGGGGAAAGACAGGCTGGCACTCTGGGCCGAAGCTGCTGTCCACAGGTGAAATTTCTTCTTCAGGGAAGCTGCAGTTCTGCTCTTAAGGCTTTTCAATTGATTAAATCAGGCCCCGTGGATTATCTAGGATGATCTCTTTTACACAAAGATAACTGATTATGGACTTTAATCACATCTACAAAGTACCTTTATGGCAGCACCTAGATTAATGTATGACTGAATAACTGGGGACTATAGTCTGGCCAGATTTGACACATGAAGCTGACCATCACACCTAGTATGTGCATAATGTAGTTACAGAATTGCTAATATTATAGACATAATTTTAAAATTTTGCAAAATTGTAAAGAATTGTAAAATTTATAGACATGATGAATAAGGAATAGCACTTGTCAAAATCTCTAATTATCCCTTTTATTTATAATCTTGTTTATTGTTTATCAGTCTTTCCGTGTATCCCCAGCACTTAGGATCATGCCTGGTACATGACTAGCTATTGAATGGATAAAAGGAGTAAGGCCTTCTATACTAGTATTTCTTTAGTATTGATTTTCCCCTTTGCCAGTGTTTCCATCATGAGAGCAGAATGAAGTAGAAGACCCAGTTTGGAAGGCGTTAGAAAGAGATCAAAAGGTTGGTGTCAGGTTAAGTCCTGGGTTCTAGGGAAATGTTTCATAAATGTTCTCTGGGCTGAAGGACAGATCTGTTCCTTTCACAAAGTGCCTGCCTCCCGTCCGCCTCCCCGCTCCTTCCTTCCGTCCTTCTGCAAGTTCTGCTTGATTAATCATTATACTTTTGAGAAAAGGAAAATCCACATAATTTAAAGCTTCAAAATAAATTAGTTGAGGGCATTAGCGTTATCAGACAGTAGCAGTTCATGTTTTTGTTGTTTTGGAATAGCAGGATAATGCAAACTATAATTTATTTAACCGTATTTTATGAAGGCTTCCCCTATGTCATACATTTGGGCTTTAGAGAGGAAAAGATACGGGCTCTGTTATTAAAGGGCATATATTCTAGTGTACTGTTTCTCTAATGTGAGTAATATATGGTTCTGTTTCAAAGGAAAAAAAAATTATCTGGAATCCCCAGTGTTGACTTACATTACTTTTGTTATAATGTTCCTTAGGTATGTAGAAACCTGTAACTAGGAATAAACACCTTATGCTTATATTTATCTTACAACTATAAGCCAAAGCCAGTACATAACACAATATAAAACGACAAAGTCATTGAAACCCAAATTTACTGTATTAATTTAATGTGACAGGATATTGTTTTACTAAAGCAAAAGCACTACTTGTAATACAAAATATTGCATAGATTTATACAGGCAGAGGTTTTTGAGTTCAGCCTGCCTCTCTTGCCATGGGATGACTCAGTCTTCCCAGATCTGTGTTGGAACTGCTGAAGTCCTGGTTCTTGTGGAGTGTAGTGTGATGTCATTTGGTCTTCTCTTGCCCCAAGTGTATCATCTGTGTAGTAGGCCTGCCTCTATTGATTTCTTGTTGTTGTCACACAACAAAAATGGTAATAGTTTGCCCTATCCTGACTCTAAATGCAATACAAACTGGGACGTTGAAAAAGAAGATTAAAGAATATGCTTCTTGACTTACTGCTGACACCCAAGAATATGTCCATTGATTTCCCCTTGGAGGGGGGTTCAAACGTACTCTTACCATGTGACGCACTCATTGCTATATTGGAGGTATGTACAAGGTGCAGTGTGATGGTGGAAGAGAGTGTTAGCATTTAAGTTGAAACTTAAAGGACGGGAAAGAATTTGCCAGGCCGATACGCAGGAGAGGGTATTTCTGGCAGAACTAACAGCGCATACGTGGTCATGGGGCTTGGAGGTGTGGATGGTTCAGTACTGGCATATACTACAAATGAACTTTTGGAGTTGAGTGTAGCCTTCTAGCACAGTCCTTATTGTGGAATTCTTACATTTACATTCTGAGAGGTAACTTATGCTTGTGCTATCACAATATAAGATTAAGGTCTTTCTTCATTTTTCTGGTTTTATTTTCCTTTTTCCAGCTTTATTGAGATATTCTTTATATGCCATGCTATTTACCTATTTCAGTATATAGTTCAGTGGCTTTGTAAATCTATATATTTATTTATAAATTCATCACACAGTCCAGTTTTGGAATGCTTTCATCACCTCACAGCATTCCTTCCTGCCTGTTTGTAGTTATTTCTTGTGCCTGTCCCAGTTCTAGGCAACCACTGGTCTGTTCTCTGTCCCTGTAATTTTTCCTTTTCTAGAAATTCTATATAAATAGGATCATGCAGTATGTAGCCTTTTGTGTCTGACTTCTTTTATTTAACATAAGTTTTCCAGTAGACATCCGTGTTGTAGCACGTATCAGTACTTCTTTTTATGACCAAGTGAAAGTGGATACTCTTTTGTATGTACCACATTTTGTTTATCCATGATCAGCTGATGGACTCTTGGATGATTTTCAAGTTTTGGCTATTACACATAATACTGTTACAGACATTTGCAAGTCTTTGTGTGAATGTATATTTTAGTTTATTCTTTGGTAGATACTTAGTACTGGAATTGCTGGGTCTTATGGTAAGTGTGTGTTTAACAGTTTAAGAAACTGCCAAACTACTGTCCAGAGAAGCTGTACCATCTTACTGAGTGTATGGTCTTACTGGCAGCAAGCCACAGTGTTGTCATTTACACTTAGGGTGAACAGCAAACAGCGTGTGTACATGGGGCAGAGGGAAGGAGAAGGTGCGAATGTCACTGGTGGGATGGCTTGTCTTCTTTGTCTCCTGCTTGACATTCTGAATTCCTACACCAACACCAAATTGCACAGAGTGGCAATCTGTAGATTTTGCTTTCTTGTTTCTAGAGTTCAATGTTCATATCAATTCTTTTTTTATTTGTGAGCTCTGATTTTATGTGCACAATTTAGCAATCACTGGAGTCTGGAAGAATACCCCTAAGTGATCCCCAGCTGGGCTAAAACAACACCCCCCATAACTATGTTGTGGTGGAATTCTCTGGCCCTAGCTTTTAGAAAGTTAGGGGAAAGCTATTTGTGTGTAGGAGGAAGAGCAGATATTTTGGAGTGTGTGGTTTGGGTGTGTGTTAAAAAGGAAAACTAGGGTACTGTTATGTTAGTACCCGTATGGTATTTTTACCACAGCATTATTAGAGTGAGTTGTCTTGGAATCAGATTTGGTACAAGACTGAAATTTGTGTGTAGATAGCCCAGGAACAGATGGATTTAGGTTTGATGTTTTAATAGCATTAGGTGGGAAGCATAGATTACTTTATACCTTTCGGTCACAATATAAAGTTCAGCACCAAGATTATCATCTTTCCCTGTGAGTCTGGTCAGTCTGCCTCCGTCCCCTGGCTCCCTTGTCTCCGGGCACTTGGCACTGCAAGCTGTGCAAACCAGAGCCTGGAGGTCAGCCTGCATCCTTCCCTCTCTCCCACGTTGTATGGATTTCTGAATTTTTATATTTTCTTCCTTACTTCCAATCTGACTTCCTATCCTGGCTGTGACTGTAGCCTCCCAATTCCTTTTCATCTTTTCTCTGTTCCTGTGCATCCTTCACAGTGGTACTGGAGAGATCTGTTAACAGTGGAAAACGATTTATGTGACCCTGTTAAGATTTATGTAAAAATGTGTGTGCACGTCTGTGTGTGTGTGTGTGTGCGCGCGCGCGCTGACTTTAGGGTGAAGTGTAAATGTTCCGTGGTGTAAAAGGCCCTCCTGGCCAGACCCCGTCTGCGCCATCCCCGTGTCCGCACACACAGCAGGCAGCCTCTTGCCCGCCGCCTCCTGCTTGCAGCCTCTCAGGTGTCCCGTGCTCTCTCGCCTCCAGGCCTTCACAGATGCCGCTCTCACTGCCTGGGAGACTCTGTGCTCTCCAGCCCTTGTCTGCTCTGAACACCAAAGTCCATCCTTTCAAGACTTAGTCTAGGTGCCCCCGCTACCTGAAGCCTTCCCAGACATCTTTTCTCTCCCTTCTCCATTCTTCCTGTGTTCTCATAGCACTTCTGCAAACTGTGTATGTGACTTCGTTTCCAAGTACCATAGCATTGTGTTTGCCTTTGCTCCCCTGCTGGCCCGTGTACTCCACTTTCTCATATGTTTGTGACCCTGGCATCTAGTACAGTGCTTGGTACCAAGTATGCGCTCAGCAATGATTGACAAATGAGGAGGGAAAAGGAGTCCGGGCTAACCAGGGTGGGCGTGGCAGATACTTGAGGGAAACGAGGAGCTGTCCATGACCATTGGAGGAAGCATGCAGGGAACTGTGCCATTCAGCAAGGAGGAGACCCAGACCCATTCACTGATCGAAGGGGTTTCGTAAGAGACACCACCTCCTCAGATTACTCGTTCCAATAATTAAGAGCCCTCATGCTTAGAAAACGTAGGCTGATATTTTATACAAATCCTTTATGTTAGGGGTTAAGCCTTTTTAGCCTTAGTATATATGCATCCTTCTGTGAAGGCAAATAAAACATTTGAACCGGAATTGTAATAAAATTGAAATAAGACTTGTGAAGTTAGATGCCAAAATGTGTGAACCTGCTAGATAAGCTTTAAACCACATACCCATGGTTATTGAAAAGTGAGGGTTTTGCATACAATGTCTTCCCTGTTTAACTTTCCTTTTATGTGTGGTTCTGCTTTATGTATTCTGGTTAGATATTCTGCATGCTGCTGTTCATTCTTTGGACTTTTTTATTTCTACAACTTTCCAGGGATAATCCCATGTGGAATTACACTTTATAAAATAAGCACGCCTGCCCGAAGGAGCATGACAGTCTAGGAAGCAAATGTTGCGAGGGAAGGAATGTGAGACTGTCTCTCATCACCAAGTAGTTCTCCATTTGGTTCATGGTGCAGTTTCCTTGGAGATTGGAGCCCACCTTTTACTTTTTTTTTTTTTTTCTTTTTTTAAACTACATCACCGTCGTGAAGTCTTTTTTGTCATTCTGGTAGATAAATTTTTACCTGACCTTCACGAGTCCAGTCGTATTGCCTCAGTTGTATTGCCCGATTATCTCACCTTGCAGCATCTGTGAATAAGGCGTTAAGATCTCTATTTAAAATGTTGTATGCTTTATATTCTTGTTCTTGGTCTACGAGCTTAAGTATCTTTTAGAGATTAATGCAGATATTTTGTGTTTTACTTTTGCGAAGGACATTTAATGTCTTTCCTCCCCATGTGCAGAATACGTGTCTTTCCAGCCCTCTTCCTTTTATTGGTGGTGGTGGGAGATTTAGCAGGTCTTGCTTTCCTCCAGCTCTGTGCTGGCCCCAGCTGCACTGTGGACGAGATTGATGGCTTTTATAGAAGGCTTTTTCTGGGTATTACTAATATTAAGAGGGAAACTTCAATAACTTAGTTCTCTGTAATTGTACTTGCTGCCTTCCCTCTCAAGGCAGGTGTAAGAATAAATAAGGTAAAGTGCTTTGATCCTCTCAAAAGCAAAATAGTTTAAGGAGGAAATACAGTGGGGATTAAGTCCTTGGCAAAAAGCGTGATGTGGCTGTCAGGCATTTCTGGTGGTTAACATTAGGATCCAGTGTTAACTGCCAATATGCCAACTTGAAGGAAACCATATCCCCTGTATAAGCCAAAGTAAAGAAATTCGTTAAAACAGTTTTGAGAATAAAGATATATTTTAATGAGTGCCATGCATGTTGATTGAGCCAATGTAATCTCATAGTTGATCCCATTATCTGTTACCCTTATGCTTAGTTTTTTAAAAATCATTTTTAAATACACTAAATAGTTAGACAAAAATAATTTTTTCAGGTTAGCCTATATGTGACACAGTTCTGAGTAGTAGAGTATTTACTAATTGTTTTGGGAATAGATGCTTAAATAAAAATGCTTAAATATCTCTTTATACATATTTTGAGGTGTTTATACTCACTACTTGGGAAATATCTTACAACCTCTTATTTCCAAGATTCTAAATATCTGAGGGGCTGTCAGGTCCCCTTATGGGGACGTGGGTCTCACCACGAACTGGCCTCCTTTGTGGCTGTTCCAGGAGGGACAGCTGGTGGACCCTCTGTCTCAGAGATAGAGTGCATTCTGGGCAGCACTGGAGTGGCTGGACCAGGTGATGCCAGGGTTCCTTCAACCCTAGACCCTGAGAAATCTGCTATAGCTTTACAGATGAGAAGATTGATGTTGAGGGAAATTAAATGATTTTACCTTTCACATGTTAAGAACTAAGGAAATGAGAGGTTCAAGTAAGTACCTTTGTCATGTTTGCAGCTGAGACTTAGAAAAAAATGAAATTGAAGGTGAGTGCTTCCCATGAGTTTTCTGACAGTGTTGTCTGCCCACCCCCACCCACAGTACCCTGTGTGGCCTCTTTAAGCATGTGGCCTTCGCCCATGCAGTACCTCTGTTTCTGTCTCCCTACTGCACTTACCTACTTGGTGAATTTTTGCTTATCCAACGCATCGCTTTACAGATACCGCCTCCGTGGACACACGGACTTGCTCTAGGCCTTGTTTACCTTTACCGCATGCTTGCCTGTCCTTACTGGGCCCAGGTGCTTCAACCTTGGTGTTCCCGCAGTGTTTTACACAGACCTGTTTTAGAATAACACTCGGTATTGGGTTGTACATTTCTCAAGGGACTGAGCTTCCTAGACATGTTGTATGACCTTAGTAATACCTCAAGTCAATAGGACATACCTATTCTGCTGGGACATGAAGTCAGAGCGTTTGTTTCATCTCAGCCTAGCACCTTTGTAGCTCTGTGGTGGTGAACAGACTACGTACCCACTACCTCATCTCTTGGGTGAGGATGTTCACAGGGCCTCCCCCATGGGTTTGTAAAGGAGATTCAATGAGTTGATGCATGTGAAGTGCTTAGAACAGGGTCAAGTAAGCATTTCATAAGTTATAGTTATTTGGATCAAAGCTGAGAACCAAGTTTTATTAAGAAACACATTATTAGCAGAGTTTATTTAAGAAGACAAGGTTTTGGGCCCAAACAAAATGACCCTAAATAATATAGCTGAAATTTAATAGATGTCTCCTCTCTCATGAAACAGCCCAAAGTGGAGCAATCCAAGGCTGCTGTAGTCCGTAGGGTCATTCAGGGGCCCAGTTTCTGTTCATGTTGCTGCTCGCAGGCGGTTGGTCTCATTCACGTTATAGAAGCTGCCCTACTTGCAGTCTGTGTTCCAGCCTGCAGGGACAAGAAGGGCCAGGGAGAGTGGTTCCAACTTTAAGGACAGGAGCCAAAAGTTGTATACGTCACTTATGGTCACATCCCATTGTCCCGAACAGTCACATGTCCACACCTAGCTGCAAGGGAAACTGAGGGGGTTTCCCTCAGATGCGCTGGTTAGATTCCCAGCTCTGCTTACAGGCTGTCAGACTTTGGGGAGGTTATTTTACCTCTCTGTGCCTGCTTTATTATCTATAAAATGGGATTAATAGGAGTACCTACCTCATAGGGTTAAGGCGAGAATCACGTTAAGATAATATACATAAAGCATTCAGGACAAGATTTGATACAAAGAAAGCATTATTTAAATGTTAGCGATTGTGATTATTATTTCACTAAAAGGAAGAAGGGAGAATAAGTATTGAGGGACAATAAACAGTCTTTTTATGGGAGGAAAACCAGAGACTGGGACTCCCCTGCCTGCCTCATTTTCTGAGGTTTCTGGGTAGCCACAGACTTAAAATTACTGTAAGTTCCAGGAACGTTTAAGCTCCACCTAAGTCTGTCCTGCATAGGTTTTGTTTAGGCCTCCGTTGGGTCAGTATGAGAAAAGTTTATCATCTATGTTTGTGATTTTGAACTGTTCAATTTTTCTTTTCTATTTCTTCTTTCACTTTAGCTTGTCCTTGATATACCAAGGAAACAAATTAAGGGAAATAATTTATAACTATTAATATATTAGTTTATAATTATAATGTTATTATAATTCTTCCTTGTAGTAGATATGTTTGTAAAAAGATGGCTGTAAAGTGAAGTTTCACATAAGGAATTCATTTCCAGTTGTCAGAATACGTGTGTTAGTGAGAAAGTAGGCGGTGTGCAATCCAGTTATTTCTAACTCCTGCTTTTGCTCCAAGACCTTATCTGTGTCTTTGTGGTAACGTAGTGGGCTTCTTGATACTGCATATATACACACCTGCCTTGGCAGTCCAGACTGTGCTCAGAGCTCTACTCCAGGAAATGGTTGTGCATGTGTGATGATTGTGGGATGGTAGGCCAGGTAAATTTGGCAATATTGCAGGTGTATCTTCCACTTGGAGATTCACAGATATGTTAGCATTTTTCTAAAAAAAAAGCTGTGAGAAGAACGATAGAAGAAAAGCCCATTCAGTTTTGTTTAGTTCACAAACTCTTGAACTTTTTTGGCTTACTGGCTTGTTGTGAGTAGCGCTGCTATAACCATTCTGGAAAACAGGATTCTGTATATGCTGGTTTTGGCAGTATGAGAAATCCTGATCTATCTCTGAGTTGCCTGCAGTTCCTGCTCTTCTTTGTCATTAGAATCAAGTGTAAAGATAAAATTTCATATCCTTTTCATCTGGAGAGAAAGTATCAGGAAGATGGTCACCAGTGAGAGGAAGGGAAGTCTGACATGGCTTGATTAGTGGTATTGACAATTCTCTTCTTCCAGGAATTGGTTCAGAAAAGATTTAAAATTTTCAAAAATGTGCCTTCAGGCCCTAGAAATCAGTTTTGTACTCTAATGATAAATTACATAAGTTAAGAATCTGGCTAAGATTCTCTATGAAAGAAATATATATATGTCAAGAATATCTGTGGTATAGAAACAGAAAACTTGGAATTTTCTTTTTTAATTTACAAAAAAAAGCACAATAATGGTAGGAGCAAAGAATTTTTTGTAGAGTAACAGCTTCCCCAACTGTATTGTATATTTAAAAGAGGTCATCACTGTGCATCATTAAAACCTAGTTCTATTTGTGTGCCAGTGATAATCCGTGCATAAATGGTGTTTGTGAATGTAGCCATTAAACAGTTTAGATGCATGGTGCCCTTCTATAGAGTGTAAATTTAAATCCCCTTCTCATCCTAAAGGTTGATTTTATTTCTGGGTGTTGTTTCAAATCTAAATGGAGTAATACTGTACCATTAGAAATTAAAACAATGAAGGTACCTTATTTAACAAAATATATACTTCTAAAAATGCTTAATTTTGATTTAAAGAAATATACCCCTAATATAGATTTTAGAAGATATAAAAAAATAAATCATATAATTCTAATGCCTAGCAACCACTGTTAATATTTTTTGTATTTATTTTAGTTTTTCCTGTGCATATTAAATATTTTTAGCATGTTAGAGATAATACCTTTGGTTTTTATAATCCTTTTTCATTGCTGGTAAGAATCTGTGGTAAACATTTTCATCATGTAGAATTATACAATCTCCTTAATCCATTATTATTGAATATTTGTGTTATTTGCATTTTTTGATTATAAACAATGACATAATTAACATCTTTGTGCATAAAACTTGACTTACATTTCAGAATTATGAATCCTTTAAATTAAAATTATAATTACTGGGTCAAAGTACATGAATACTTTTATAAGGGTGTTGATACATGTTGCTAAATTATTTTGTGGAGAGATTGTGCTAATTGACATCCTCACCAGTGGTCTATTAGAGTACTGTGTCATTTGAACATCGTTTGGTGATTTGACTGACAAGTATTGAAATCTTGCTTTAATCTGCACTTTTTGATTATTGATGATATTAAACATTCTTAAAAATGTTTCCTAGCCATTGTTATTTTTTTCTCTGCGATGTCTCTTAATGTTCTTTGCCCATTTTTATACTATGTTATCTAATGGGGATGTCTTTGTTATTTCCTTTATTTGTAAAAATATTTTCTTGTTAAAGATAGTAGACTTTTTTCATATCATTGCCAATATTTTTTCTAGTTTTGTTGGATGTGTAATTTTATGATTTTTGATATGCTGCAGTTTCATATTTTTACATGTATAAGTTTATTGATCTTTTTTTGTATTTTTTTTATTGCTTTTATGTTTAGAACATTATTCCTGATTCAGGGATAGGATAGATAATCAACTTTGTCATTGTCTTTAATTTTATGACTATTCACATTTTTCTTTTGAGTATTTTAGAATTTATTGTGTTTTGGAATGTAAGATGACGCTCTAAACAATTTTTTTTTATTCGAAGTAGCTTCAGTTTCCCCAGCACAATTGAGTGAATGATCCAATTTCTTTCTCATTGACTGGTGGGTGGTTCTTCATCTTATATTACTTTCTTATATATTCAAGGGTTTATTTCTGAGGGATCTCTTCGATTCCATTGGCTTGTGGTTTTCGTTCTCATGTAATACATTGTTTTAATTATTGCAGCAACAATACTGGTTTTATATCTTCTTTTTTGACAGTTAATACCACTTATTTCTACTTCAGTTGTATTGATTAGGTTAGAACTTTTATAACAGTGTTTAGTAAAACTGATAATAGTAGACATCCTTGTTTTACTTCTGATTTTGAATGTAAATACTTTTATCTTTAAATAGTTATGTGAAGGAAATTTTTTTAATTCTTTGCCCTCAGCATTAATCTGGAATAGCAAGGAATTTTATCAGATGCCTTTCCAGTGTCTGTAATAAGTCCGAATTTGGAAGTTGTTTATGAAGTGAATTTTTGTAGGTGAATCATACTTTGTAAGTAATTTACATTGCAAATTCCAAAATGTGTCCCTAGAGAAAATGCTTCAATTCCAAGCAAAATATGTTTTTTGATGCTAGAATGTTTCCTTTACCTTAAAAGGCAGTAGGACATTTTCTTTATTACTAGTTAGAGGGAAAAAACGTCTTCAAACAGTGACGGAGTTTGAGAATGTCTTCCAGCCCCGGCATTATTCCAAGACATAGTGTCCAAAAACTGTCAAATTCTAGAAATCCAGAGAGCGGAATTGAACTAGAATTCAGGATCCTTCTACTGATTGGCTGTGTGACCTTGTGGAGCCTCTTCACTTGACATATTATAGATATACTAATTCATTATATAAGGTCATTTGTAGCTCACAAACTATGCCTCTCTGAATAGGGCTGGAAATTTCCTGAGAATCTTCTTGTATTTCAAGAATTTGTAAATTGGCAGATTCGGGGGGAGAACCTTTGATGTGTTCTGATTCTTGAATTTTTGATGATGTACTCTCTATATTCAGATCATATACATGGCTGTTGACTGACTCCTAGTAGCCGCACATAAATATACTGTGTTATTAATATTTGTGATAATTGACAAGTTAGTGTATTTGTGTATTTTCATGGTGAATATGAAGGATGTCCCCCCCTTCCTTTTTGCAGCAGATGGTGGGTCAATGCACCAAACCAAATATAGGTAACATGCTTCTGTAGCACTGAAGGGTTGGTTTTGACAAATATCATTTACGACTGAGAAGCTCAGAAACACTTTTGTGAAATTGACCTAATTCACCTACTACTTTGCAGTTAGAAAATGCAGCTGTAGAGAGTGCTTCTATTTCTTGAAATAAGCTTGATTTTGTATACATTTATATTTTTAATATTAGTTATATGTAGGTATTCTAGAAATAGAAAAATCTTTAGGAAAGTTATAGGAAAGTGGCTCCTGCCTATAATCCTAGCACCTTGGGAGGCCCACCAGGGAGGATTGCTTGAGGCCAGGACTTCTGAGATCAGCCTGAGCAAGAACAAGATCTAGTTTTTACAAAAAGCAGAAAAATTAACCGGGCGTGGTGGTGCACACCTGTAGTCCCAGCTACTCAGGAAACTGAGGCAGGAGGATCGCTTGAGCCCAGCCAGGAGTTTGAGGTTGCTGTGAGGTAGGCTGACACTGCAGCAACAGAGCGAGACTCTGTCTCAAAACAAAAAACAAGAAAAGGTTATAGAAAAGGGAATGAATCCATGTAGTATCAGTATGTGGCCTATAAAGCCATGAATGGTTTTATGCTTTGTAGCTCATTAAAAAGTATTTATTTTTGGTATAAAATCGCTCCCACCCCCAATTCTGCTTGGGTAATTGAACAAAGTCAAAATATTCTGTAAAAACTAACCTTGAGAATTTGGTTTTGCATACAACAGCAATTAAATATCTCTTTAGGAAGTAATTTGTTCAGAGGTTGCATAGTAATGTTCAAAGCTGAATTTGCTTGCTCTGACATATCTGTATTTCTAGTAATTTCTAAAAAATTCTCTATGCGTACTCAAAAAGTTTGAAGTAAATCTACGTTAGTGTGATTCTTTTAGGAATAGTAAGAAATGCATGCCATGAAATTTTAAAGGAAAAGAGATTAGAAAAATTATTTTAGTAGTTAAGTATAGTTAGGATACAGAGGAGTTTCCAATGTTAGTTTCAATTTGTGGCTTTAATACTTACTCTCAAACTTTGGGCACTAATCCAGTTTCTTCGTACTGTCAAGTTTCTTTATTTGAAATGCGCATAGCTTAATTCACGTTAGATGATAGGGCCGATGCTAGTTTAAGATACTTCCATTTTTAGGTAGCCTTTGAGATTCTCATTTTTTTAGAGGCTTCTTGCTATAGAAGTAGTGTATAAACAGATTTTAAAGAATCAGTGTTTTGCCAAATAATTAGTAATTTGTCCTAAATCTTTATGTCCATATTTGATAATTAGAGATTAAGACCTTTGTGCATACACATTTGGCTTGGTTGAGGGACCACAGATTTTAATGGACATAATGATTAATTGAAGAGGAAAATAAAAGAAATACAATTTAAGATTACCATCTTTCCTTTCTTTACTATGTATGCATTTTAAAAATCTCATTTTCTTACATCCAATTTAAGAAGGGATGCATTGAAAATTATCTCTAATTTTAGACTCCTTCCTTCTGAATGAAAGAGTACTCCTTATATATAAAACTTTCAAAGGGTATACATTTGATATTTTATATATATTTAGCCCAAAGTCTTTAGGTACTGAGGAAGCTGCTTAAGTTACTTTGCCTTTGAAATGCAGCGTATGAGTTAATTACTTCCATATGGTGCTGTGTAACAAGTCATCCCAAAACACAGTGACTTGAAATAATTGTTTATTTTCATGAATTTGTGGGCTGGTTGAGGAGGCTGTGCTTTAGGCTGCGGTGGAGTGGCTTTTCTTCACATTGTGTTTATGTGGTTTGGGGCTTCTCCAGGTGTCTCTCATTCTCCTTTGCATGGCAGGCTAGCTTGAACGTGTTCTTCCAATGGCCACAGCAAAGGCACCAGAGGATGATTCCAATTGCCAAGCACGTTTCGGTCCCGTTTGCCTTATGTTTGTTTGCATCCCATCCATTGGCCAAAGCAAGTCACATGGCTTAACCCAAAATCCCAGGCAAGGAAGTGACCGGGAACTACAAAGTGATTATACAACTCAGAGGGCATGTATTGAGGGAGAAGTGAGAAATTGGGACCAGTATTTCAGCCTGCCACATGCAATTTAAGGACCTGACTGTCTTAATTTTGGTGATGAGAAGCTGAAATAGGCAAATGTTAAACTGATGAAAAAGGAATATATGGGATTTAATCTGTTTCTTAAAATTATAAATTGGTAAAATATGTAAAGAAGAGTAGAGTATAAAATGATATTAATTCAAGAATGAGGTATAATGATAAATCTTTTCCTGGTAGTTCTTAAATTGTATAAATCATGTACTATATCAAATCCATTTCCTGCTGAACTTTGTTTTTTTTTCTCTTGGTATGATATTTTCTTTTGGGAATCAAAATTACTGCAGTGCAATTCTGAAAGAATAATTTTTACCCATGGGGTAAAAAAATTCTTTGACATAAGGCGCTAATAATAATATGTACTTAATCGGAGATATTTTAGAGTATTGGAGCCAACAACAGAATAAAAGAAGCAATCTTAAAGAAGTAGTCTTTAATGGTAACATAAATAGCTTTCCCTATTCCTGGCACTTTGCCTATCTTCAAATGCTGCCCTCCAGCAATGCTCAAAAAATCAAAGATTCACTACAGTAAGAAAATTGTCTTGTTTGATTCAGTGACAGTACCTATTTCAAGTGAAAAAAGGGAGGAGAAAGACTCCAAAAAAGCAAATAGATAAATATTAGATAATAAAGAATTATTTTCTTAAACAATTCCTTTGTTTCTTCGGTA
>CAUYSK010079194.1:0-29246 GCA_963575035.1 Avahi laniger | reverse complement strand
CTGTGATCCAGCGTGAATTGATTTTTGTGAGAGGTGAGAGGTGTGGATCCAGATTCAGTCTTCTACATGTGGCTATCCAGTTTTCCCAGCACCATTTATTGAATAAGGATTCTTTTCCCCAGTGTACGTTTTTGTCTGGTTTGTCAAAGATTAGACGGCTATATGTGGATGGATTTATATCTGGGTTCTCAGTTCTGTTCCACTGGTCAATGGCAAGCAGTTATTATTTTTCAAACAAAGAAGAGGTAAAAGAGCATCAAGCTTGTATAGACTAGCATATGCAAAGGCACAGAGTTCTTAAAAATACTCCTCTTTCTTTGATATAAGTATTTGATCAAATATTTAGAATAATATAAATTTCAAAGTCAAACTCCCTCTACTATCATCCGACTTCAGAACAAGATGTAACCACTATTAACCAATTTTATGTATTCTCCTACTTTATTTTAATTCACATACAAGTCTGTGTTTTTCACAAAGATGTGATCATACTATGCACAGTGCTTAGCTACTTTCTTTTTATAATTTAAAAATATGTATTAGATATATTTCTATATCATTATAATAACCGTATAGTATCCCATTTTATGGGTATACCATAATTTATCCAATCCCTTATTTATGGGTATGTTTTGCTTTTACAAAAAAAAGCTGCAAAAAACATTTCTTATATACATATCTTTGTCTTTGAAACTGATTTACTGAATGGACTGAACTTAATAGATGCAAACAGAAAGATTGTTTTCTCATTGTTTTACTACTGCCTTTAACAGTGTTTGCCAAAGTATGGTTCCTGGACTAGCAACATTAATATCAATATCACCTTGAAACTTAGGAATGCAAATTCTTAGACCCTAAAAACCCTCCTCCAAGACCTACTGAATCAGAAACTCTGGGAGTGGGACCAGCAATCTCTGTTTTAACAAACCCTCCAAGTGCTTCTGTTGCATACTTATGTTTCAGAATCATTGGTCTAACACCCCTCTCATTCCTACTCCTTGAGGATACCTAGGACAAATCCCTTAGCTTTCTTGTCTCATTCAATTTCACTACTTGCTTTCTGGCATTAAAACATCTCATAGAGTTTAAATAGAAAATTCAATCTGACAATCTATTCAAGGCCTTCTTTTTATTTTATTTTATTTATTTTACTTTAATGGCTACATAGTGGTTGTACTACAGTTTTCCAGCTATGCCCAGGAGTAGGTAGGTAATTCTTTCTAATTTGCAGGTGATACACTTATATTAGCAAGCGCTACTGGCACAGCTCTAAGCTATTTCATAAAAAACAAGCTTTTCTCAATAATAATAATACTTAATCTCCATCCTCATCTTTTTGACTCCTATATCTATCTCAGTTTGATTTGATTTCAGATAAGGAAATCAGGACCTCTTAAACCCTAACAGCTAGCAAAGAAAAAAGCAGAGAAACAGACTGTATTCTACACAATTGGCATGTCACAGATGCATGAGTTTACTGCCAATTTATTGCTGTGGAAGGTAACTCAGTTTAAGCCATTTCAATCTAATATTGATCAAAAGGATAAATTTTGGGGTAAAGAGGATTTCAGCAACAAGAAGCTTTGTGATGGACTGCCAAGGGCAGAGGCTATATAGCCAGGAGATGGTGGCTGTTGGGAGGGAGGAGTCATAAAAGGTCAACCAAAGAGTGAACTACCTCTGTCACTGAACTGTGTGAATTAGAGATGCTTGTGGAGGTCTTCCAAACAATTCATATATGGGTACCTGCTTCATAAAGGACCTTGATGGCTGGATTCCAACAGCACAAATCACCTAAGCGGTGTTTTTTCCTTTTTCTCCAACTCCTCTTCAAGGTCTTAGCATTTCAGAGAAGAAAGAGAGATCCATAAGTTCCTAACACAGAGAAATGATAAATGCTTGAGGTGATGGATAGCCCAATTGTCCTGATGTGGTCATTACACATTGTATGCCTATATAAAAATATCACATGTACACCATAAATATGTATGGCACATTTCAGGTAGGACTAGCCACTTTTCAAATGCTCTCTAGAGGTATGTGACTACTGGCTACCATACTGGACA
This sequence comes from Avahi laniger, assembly GCA_963575035.1. Lineage (NCBI taxonomy): Eukaryota > Metazoa > Chordata > Mammalia > Primates > Indriidae > Avahi > Avahi laniger. The sequence continues at coordinate 27,180 of CAUYSK010079194.1, read as the reverse complement.
GTGAAGATTTAGATTAATGCTTTCTACATTGGAACATAAGAAGAAAGGATTGTAATCTCTCTCTATAGACTGCCAAATTCCAGGTTTCAGAATTCTCTATGCATAAAGGAGATGGTTGTTTCTATTATGACACCATTCACCACCACCCTTAGCCCCAAACACTACAAGTCAATAGTTACTAAATCCCCCAATTTCTTTTTCTACAAGAACTAGCATGGGCCCACAAATTCTGAAGTTCATCAAGTTTCCTGCTGTGAAGTATGATCTTGTTTGGCTATAATTTGACTGTCACCCCCATCACTACAAGCAGATCTTTTTGAGTCCTCTTCCCTTGGATGGGAAGGAAAATCCATCTACAGCAAGAGTCAGAGGAACAACTTAACATTTTAAGCACTGTTGAGTATGTCTGTTGGGGAAGGAATGGTATTCCTTCAAGTAGTTATTGCTTATTATCTTCAAATTTGTAACTTTATAAAATTCCAAACCATGAGAAAAATATTCATTGAACATTTTGCACTATATCCTTGGAATATATATCTGAAGAATACACTCACGAATATGAAATTGCTGCATCAAAGGGAATATATGTCTTAAAATAGTCTTTATAATTTAATAGACATTATTAAATGGCCATTGCAAAGCCATTCTCAACCTAATTCTTCTTAGTCATCTCCCACTAAAGCAACTGGAAATCAAATACTTGCTTTCGCAAGCTCCCTTGGATTTAGAAATGACGATAGAACCTAACAGGCCCTTTGAAACATAATCATTTCCCTTCTGAGGGAAATGTCTACAGATCCCTTTGTTTTCATCAAAGCTGGCATAGTCCTCTCCTTTTATCCTTTTATCTGCTTTGGCAACAGAGAAGGTGTCTGAATCAACAACAGTCATCTGGGGCCCATGGTGTGACATGCATGAGGAACAGGCTAATGGAATCACAGAAGATCTGGTGGTAATTATTATCGATCTGCTGAGCCAGCAATTAACTTCATATTGCTTGAAATGTAAGTAAAATAAACTTTATTTGTTCGAGCCACTTTAAGTCAAATTTACTGTTACTTGCAGCCAAAACATTCCTAAATGATTAATCCATTGCCAAATGCCTCTTCAACAAATTGCGCCAATCCAATTTTGTCCACAACAAGACTACGTGAGTGAATTTTCACACAGGTATCCCTGCTAATACTGGGCATCACTAAAAGTTTTAGTCTCTGCAATCAGATAGGTGAAAAATGATATCTTACAATCTTTTAATCTCCAAGGACAGAGATTTATTTTTTTATTAGCTCATTTCACCTGAAGGAAAATATTCCTGTCTACATATACTGTGTTCCAAAGCTGGCCAGGACATACCATTAGTAAAAAATGTTTTTTGAAAGATCTTAATTTATAATGATATGTATTTTTAAGCTGTAATGATACTAATAATGTTTATAACCTAATAATGGACATTCTTCCTATTATATATCTATATTTTGTAATAGATAATATATACAATATATATAAAAGTACCAAAGCAGCCCATTTTAACACAAATGTTGTGAATATTACTTGTCTCAGACAATGGAAAAATGTGACTTAAAATCCATGAGTAAACTTTGCCTATAAAAGCATCTGAAATTTCCAAAGAACTTAGAAGCCTACAAAACTTGATGATTTCCCTTCTCTTGATCTTGCTCAAATAGAAAAATGCCTAGGTTGGTATTATTTGATGCACCACAGCTATTATTGCCAAGATTTTAAGCTCTTAACAGGCTAAAAGTGGAATTTCTTGTTGCAAAGAAAATCCTTTTTATGTAATTGGATTATAAGGAATTTTTTTTTATTTTGAGGATCCCTTAATCTTACTTTTCTTTCATTTATTTTATATGAGCTGAAAATATATTCAAAGAGATTATAATTGATTTATATTCTATAAGTCCAGGAATGAAATTTTTACTCAGTTACCATACATATTCAATTTACCCTACTGAAAACTCTATATTCAAAGAGTCAGCATTTATATAAAAATCTGTTTTCTACCATAGATAATTGTGTATATACATATGCATATATGTATATAAGTATACACAATTATCTATTAGAGGCATTTTCTGTTTTCTTAGAATTTTACAATCTTATATTAACAAAATATGGCATAAATTTGAGATGTTTGGAATATGATTATTTTGGATGTGTGATAAAATTTTCTTAGTATTGTCAGAATTATCACAATCAGAACCTTATCCCATCTGATTATGATGAGCATACAGTCAGCAACAATGACATAGAAATCGCCTGCTCTACCAACAAATATTGAACACAGGTAATAAGTAGCAGTTTTTTCATAATGTCTCTGTGAGGAAGTCAGGCCATCTATATGAGCCCCTTCTACATGAGCCTTTGTTATTTCAGAGCTTTCCCAACTCTTATCCCCCAGATCATGGGTACCTTGAGCAAGGAGGCCCTGACAGGCAGGTCAAATTCCTGAATGGTGAATATTTTCTTTCCTTCTTTCTCTTAGTCCTATTACTTAGGGACTGGATCTGTCCCAATAATCCCCTCCTGCTTTCAAAATATCCACCTCAGGTTGGGGTTCTTTCCAATATTATACTTCTAAAACCTGCACAATGTACTTCAGAAACTTGGTCCCCAAAGTTCTACACCACTTTGAAACCTTCTTAGGACATCTGTATTTGCCAGAAAGTGGCCTAAATTTGACACATCCCTATGTAAATCAAATAACTGATTATTAGCCCCTTCATTAGGATTGATGCTTCTGCCCTATTTCATCCCATATTCTGTTAATTCTCCATTCCCTTTTGTCTCATCCTTTCTTTACCTTTGTTAAATTAAAAAAAACAGTATGGTATTGAAGTGAGTAGTGCATGGGCTCAAATTCTGACTTGGACCTTTACTATCTGTGTGACCATGGGGAAATTGCTTAAAAAATTGGTAATTGTTTCCTCATTTGTAAAATAAGGATAATAATAGCATCTACTTCATAGTGTTATTTACAGGAGTAAATGAGTTAATAACTGCAAAGCTCATAAAAAATAATCTGGCATATAGAGGGTACTTAATAATATTATGAATTAATAATTTAATATAACATGAAGCCAATTAAGAAAAATCTAGTATATTAAAGTCATAAGAATTATTTGTACTAAAGGATATTATGGGACTGCCTATATTTGGGTGACTAAGAAAGGGAAAAAGAGATTGGCAGTGTAGATATCAGTGGCAAGGAAGGTAATAAGTAAGACAAGAAGTAATAGATTGGAATTCGCCTATTTTAAATTGCTGTTTTGCAGCTCAAAAATTGATAATTCTTATGAATCAATAAAGCCAAAACTAAGCCAAAAGTCTGGCTGAATGATTATTGGATAAGAATGAATATCACATTTATGTTCAGGACATACCAAAATTGAATAGAGATGAAGAGATAAACACATGAGTAAGAAGGACTATGCTGAAAAAGTACAAGGGAGAAGAATTTTCAAAACACCTTAAGTCCAATGAAGCAAATACTGAAAGAAGGGAGAATGACGAACTGAATTCAATGCTTTGGGTAAGCATATGAAAGTGCTTTCGCCAGACTGCAAAGCCATTGTATGAGATTATAATTAGTTCGCTGGATGAGGTACTGGCAGTTCAACGTTGTGATGAACTAAGCTTATAATACACAGTAAGCTTTCAGATAATGTTTATTCTTAATAAAATTATCATTAATTAAAAGTATTAGAAGAATTTAGAAGACCATGATTATTGTTGTTATTTTTCATGTTCAAAATAGAACCTTATTGTGTTAACAGAATATGTAGGGCATAAAGTAAACTCAGTTTTAGCCCAATTTCCTACACCTCAAATTGTGAAAGAAACTCTTCCCTTGCCTGACTCTCCCATAGAATCCAACCACCTTACCCGTACCTTCACTGACCTTCATAATTTGGCTCCTGCCTCTCTCTTTAACTTCATTTCCCTTTTATTAGCCACCATTTGTTGGAGAGATCACATGGTTTATTATCCAAACAGAAACAAGTCTAAGAGTAAACATAGGTCTCTAAAATAATTAAACTAATATAAATATTTGAAATAATATTTATGTGCTGAAATCTTGGTTTTATTATACTAGTAGACCTACAAAATATTCTCTTTAAAAACTACTTTCAAAATAAAATGTTTTTTAGGAGTAAAGATAACATATACATGTGTATGATATAGTGGAAAACTTCTTTATCTTGACTATCAGAATATTAAATGATAACACAAGCAGTGTAAATGGTATTGGTACATATATATGTACCAATCAATTTCTTAGTTGTATCTGTCCCCAAACCAAGTCACTGGCATTTTCTCAATACTGTATTTTAATTATCTTATTAAATTTTTTTCATTAAATTGTCTTCAGTCTTCTTCAAAACCAAATATAATATGAATAAATTTGAAATTGTTGATATCTTCAATAGAAACTTTTCTGTAATCACAATACTTTTCATTAAGAATATATTCCTTCTACAGGACAGGGGCAACTAAAAAACTCATAGAAAATTCTGCCAAATAGAGGCTATTCTTTTTTCTAATATTTTGTGTTTAAATTAGTACACAGTTCTTCATAAATATTCTCACAAGCACAACCTTTTTACCTGCAGTCAGAGAATTTGTCTTTGACAAATATTTTACATGAAAATCTGATCAAGTCTTCTCTGTTTATAATTATTTTAGATGTTTTGCCAAATTTAGATCTTGCAAAATTATAGGCCTTCTCAAGCTTCGTTCTATTCTTGTACAGAATCTAAATTCATCAATGAAAATTGGGAGTTCCATCAAAATCAACTTATTCCGAAAGCAATTCTAGAATTTCAAACTAATTTTTAGATACTGTTTGAACTTCTACCAATTAACTTGTTCACTTATTCTTTTGCTTTTTATTTTCTTTAAAATTTTTTTTATTTCAATAGATTTATGGAGTACAAGCATTTTTGTTACATGGATGAACTGTACAATGCTAAAGTCAAGGCTTTTAGTGTATCTGTCACCAGTAGTGTACACATTATACCAGATAGGTAATTTTTTATCCTTCGCTCCCCTCCCTCTCTCCCCCTTATTAGTTTCCAATGTCTTTTACTTTTATATTGATACATTTCCAAGCCTTCCTACTTATAAGCTTTATTTTCAATAATTGAAATTCTCCAAAAGATAGAGACTCTTGACATTCCATTTGTTGAATATTTGATTCAGGTCTTTTCATTGACATGTAAGTAAGGTTTAGGAATGTCACTTATTTAAAAATTTGATACCATGGTAGGCTACTTACATTGAATGACAAGGTAGTTTTTCAAAGACTCAAACATATCTAAAGTCTGAACAATGCTGGACAGGAAGGAGAAAAAATAACTCATTGTCATGCTAAAGTATCTAGCTGTACTCAACATCAATTTTGTCACAGAAATTTTGTAATTTTTTACTCTGTGTGTATACATAAAAATACTCATCAAATTTTGATTAATTAATGTGTACCATAACAAATCCCAAGTACATTTACACTTTTTTGATATTTTAATTTGATTATAGCAGTCTTACTATGACAATACGGTATTCAAAATAAAAGATTTTGTTACATTATCACTACAAAAACAATTTTAAATTTAGTTTTGAGCTTTTAAATTAAATTTACAATAGAAATATAATAATGTTAAACATCAGTTTTGACAAAATGAGCTTCCAAATGATGTACTTTTATTCCATGAAGTATTTTTTTAATGAATCTTTATGGAAATTAACTTTCTATTTTAAGCATGTAATGAGGTTTATGTGAAACAAGCATTGTTTAACTGTTTGCAAAATTATTCTGCTAATGGATCTAATACATTAACATCTAAAGTTTCCTTTTATGTACATGAAAAAGAAAACTTGGGATTAAAGATGAGCAAAATTAAACGAACAATTTTTTAATCTAAATTTGCATTCTACAGCTTCAAGTATCTAATAAAATTTGAAACAAGTAATGATTTATGTTTTTTAGCATATTTAGATTTTCTGGTTTCCATGTAGTAAGAGATGTAGCATAGCCTCCATGAAAAATGTCAGCAAATATTTTACATAGTTTAAATATTCTTTTTAAACTTTTTTGAAAAAAGAGACAATCAAATCATAAGTTTTCATTGTACATTCACTTTTTTAGTTCACTGCTACTTGTTAGATTTATTCGGAAGTAAAAATTCCTCATCAAACAAAAAAACAGATATATATATCATATGCTTAATGACAAAGGGTTATTGAAACAAATCTGTTTGCAAAGTACATGAGGATACTCTCTAGTGCTTTCAAGATTACTCCTTAGTGGTACCAGAGACTTTCAAGCAGTACCTTGCAAAATTTTAAACAAAACTATCTACAACATCAAAGACAGATTGGCCTTTGTCCTCTGTCAATGCTTGGGTGGGGAGCAGGAGGAGAATTTTACTAATATTCTTTAAGTGTGTCTCTGGTACCTGTCTATCTCACAGTTTAGTGAGACAAGGTCAAGAACCCAAGTCTCCTAGTCCCTTTGATCGCCTCCAGACATTTCATACATGCTACAAGCTTTTACTATATCCAGATTAATGATTATTCTTGGGATGAAATGAAGCTGTCCCTTGCCAAGAGCTATGACTCAGACACTAGCATAGGGAATTTTATGTTTCCAGCACAGGGAATTCCAAACTATCTCACCAGTGATAAATACATTCATTTTCCTGGGACTGTTGTTATAGAACTTTAAAATCTTTGCCATGTAATTAAAAAAAAAGATTTTTTTGTCTAGATCATCTTCAATCCTCAGAAAAGCAGAAAGAGACAACATCATGTTTAAATTCAAATGAGCAAAACTGTCCATCACTCCTTGGCTTTTTGGCTAAGAATGTCCTCATACCATAAGATCCTCACCCTCTGAGACCCATTAATTATCATCATATAAAATTATCACATCACCAAATGAGGTTGGGTATTTCTCTCCTGATCTTGGATTCTAACTTACTTCAGTCAGACACTGAGACATGGCAAAGCACTTCTAAAAACTCATGCAATATACTTAGTGTTATCATCAACATGCACAAGTTGCCTTTCCTTCACAACCTTCTAAACAAATTCTACATGACAAAACCCAGAGACTTTATCTTCTGAAAAAGATTTAGATGGAAAATGTCTTGGAACTATGTTGGCAACAACTGTGTCATGTACTTCTAACCACTAGCACAACAGTGTAACTCCATGGTGTAAACCCTTGGATTCATGTGTCCTGGCCAAAAAAACACAAAGCTTCACACTTCAACACCTAGGCTGCCCTTCCAGTGGAAGATTTAAAATAAAGGACTCTTAAGAATCCTTCAGAAGCAGATCATCGTCAGGAAATATCTTCAAACCAAGAGTTTCAGATCAAGAAGATGACTGCATGATGTATATACAGCATTCACCTAAAAACTACAAAACAAGATCCAGCTCATTGGGGATACAGATTGTCATGTATGCCTTTGTTCTTTATTTTCCTAGGTGTTTTCTTTCCTTTTTGCTGGATTAAAGCTTTGGATTTTTAACAAACATTTGTTTTTCTTCAATATAATACTTACAAAATTTTATACTTAATATTTCTTTCTGTATCTTTACTTGCTCCTTGCTATAAGTCCAACCCCTGGCTGGAAACTCTTCATGATTTGGACAAATTTATAATTGAACTGACTGTTCAATTATATTAAGGTTGGTGCAAAAGTAATTGTGGTTTTGGACCGTGAATTTTAAATCATTATAACTATGCTCAAATACATCTTTATTAATCAAAATAGGAACCATTACAATCAACACATTTTTGCCAATGAGAAATAAGTTTGCTTATTCCTTTAGTGTAAAAATCCATGCTTCAGGATTCGACGAACTCTTGGAAAGCATTTTCTGCATCTTGCTGGTTGTGGAAGCATTTTCCCTGCAAAAAGTTGTCAAGATGCTTGAAGAAGTGGTAGCTGGTTGGTGAGAGGTCAGGTGAATACAGCAGATGAGGCAAAACTTTGTAGCCCAATTCATTCAATTTTTGAAGCATCAGTTGTGCGACGTGTAGTCAGGTATTGTCATAGAGAAGAATTGGGCCCTTTCTGTCAACCAATGCTGGCTTGCAGGCGTTGCAGTTTTCAGCGCGTCTTATGGATTTGCTGAACACACTTCTGGGATTCAGAAAGCTGTAGTGGATCAGACCTGCAGCAAATCACCAAACAGTGACCTTGACCTTTTTTTGTTGCAAGTTTGTCTTGGGGAAGTGTTTTGGAGCTTATTCTCAGTCCAACTACTGAGCTGATCACTGCCAGTTGTTGTATACAATCCACTTTTTGTCACATGTCACAATCCGATTGAGAAATGGTTCGTTGTTTTCGCGTACATGGAGAGAAAACAACACTTCAAAACGATTTTTGATTTTCGGTCAGCTCATGAGACACCCACTTATCAAGCTTTTTCACCTTTCCAGTTTGCTTCAAATGCTGAACAACCTCTCTTATAGTTCAGCTTTGATGATTGCTCTCAGTTGGTCGTTGTCAGCTTCCAATGGCCAGCCACTGCAATCCTCATCTTCAAGGCTCTTATCTCCTTTGCAAAACTTCTTGAACCACCACTGCACTGTATGTTCACCAGTAGTTCCTAGGCCAAATGGGTTGTTGATGTTGCGAGTTGTCTCTGCTGTTTTATCACCCATTTTGAACTCGGATACAAAAATCTCTTGAATTTGCTTTTTGTCTAACATCATTTCCATAGTTTGAAATAAATATAAATAGCAAGTAATAAGTAATTAGCCAAAAAACAAAGCAAGAAATGTGCATTAAAATGAAGTATAACATAACCACATTTATTTAAAAATGTATTCCCATATCAAACAGCAAATGTCAACAATTCTAAAACTGCAATTACCTTTGCACCAACTTGTTAGATTTGTACACATTTACCTCTGAGTTCTAATCAGTTCCTGTAAAAACACATTTCTTTTCACTAGTGATTAGACTCAATCATGATAAGACTTTTATCTGGCAGATAACATAATAGTTCAGGTAACCAAAAATGTAAAATCTCCTATTATAATAGTTACGAAGGGAAGTGTCTGCTTCTGCCATAATAGCAATTAAGATCCATTTGTATTAACAGTAAATAGACTTCATAAACAAACTTTCACAAGGTTAAGGCTCAGACAAAAAATAAATAAATAAAATAACAGGAAATATATGGCTTATATTTTACCTGTCTCACATTTTCAGACCTTACAAAGAAGTCTTACTATGTAAATCAAAAATCTTATTCTTTATTAGATCTAATCATTAATCTATTTAATAATGTCTTCACTTTATTGTCCCTTACCTAGCAGTTAACTACTTCTGAATAGGGATGAAACCATACAATAAAATTGAATTATGTCATAAGGATAATTTAGTCAAGACCACATCTTTGATTGTTACTGAATTTGTGGGGGGAATAAAAAACCTAATCCACCTGCTGATCAGGCCAGCCAGCCCAAGAATTGCAACAGCAAGCTCATCCATGGACCGTGACAGACAGCCTGCTCAGAATCTCTTGATGGGCTGATTGTTTAAGGGCTTTTCTAGGCAAAGCCATTCTGCAAATACTTAAATAAGTACATACTTCTTCAAATGTGTGGACACCAACACACAGACACAAGGATCAGGAACAAAGAGGGAAATATAACATCATCAAAAGGATAAAATAAAATGCCAGTGACTGGTCTGAAATGCCTGACAACAAATTCAAAATAACTGTTTTAAGGAAGCTCAGTGAACTTCAAGAAAATACAAAGAACAATTCAATGAAAAGAGAGAAACAATAAATGACTAGAAGAAGAAATTTAAGAGAGATATTAAAATAATAATAAATAGAAATTCTAGAGGTAAAAAATGAAATAAGAAAAATCAAAAATGCAATAGAGAGTATTGATTCAATAGCAGAATAGATCAAGCAGAAGAAAAAATCTGTGAACTTGAAGACAGGTTATTTGAAAATATAGAGTCAGAGGAGAAAAAAAGAAAAAAGAATGAAAAGGAATTGAAGAAAATCTACAGGATTTATGAGATATCAACAAAAGAGCAACTGTACTAATCATAGGTGTTTTAGAAGGAAAAGATAAAGATAAAGGGACAAGAGGCTTATTTAAAGAAATTATGGCATAAAATTTTCCAAACCAGGAGAAAGGAATAAATATTTAGATATAGGAAGAGCAAAGGTCTCTAATCATATTTAATCCAAACAATACTACCCCAAGACATATTATAATCAAACTACCAAAAATCAACGACAAGACCGGGCGCAGTGGCTCATGCCTGTAATCCTAGCACTCTGGGAGGCCGAGGTGGGCCGATTGTTTGAGCTCAGGAGTTCGAAACCAGCCTGAGCAAGAACGAGACCTCGTCTCTACTAAAAATAGAAAGAAATTAATCGGACAACTAAAAATATATAGAAAAAATTAACCGGACATGGTGGCGCGTGCTTGTAGTCCCAGCTACTCGGGAGGCTGAAGCAGAAGGATTGCTTGAGCCCAGGAGTTTGAGGTTGCTGTGAGCTAGGCTGACGCCACGGCACTCTAGTTCTGGGCAAAAAGAGCGAGACTCTGTCTCAAAAAAAAAAAAAAAAAAAAAAGACAAAAAGCATTTTGAAAGCAATGAGAGAAAATAAAAAGTGTAACATATATGGGAGTTCCATACAACTAGTATCAGATTTCTCAGCAGAAACCTTACAGGCCAGGAGAAAAGAGGATGATATATGTAAAGTTACGTAGGAAAAAAACTCTCAGAAAAAAATGTCTTTCAGAAATGAAGGAGAAATACTTTTCCAGACAAGATAATAGCTAAGGTTGTTCATCATAACCAGACCTGTCTTAAAAGAAATGTTAAATAGAGTCCTTCAGGCTGAAAAAAAAGTATGCTAATGAGTAAAAAGAAAACATCTGAAGAAAAAATATCTTACTGACAAAACTAAATACAGTCAAATTTATAATAGTTTAATATGGTAATGGTGATTTATAAATCACTTATACCATTAGTATGAAGCTTAAAAGACAAAACTATTCAAAATAATACTAGCTGCAATAATTTGTTAACAGATACACATTATAAAAAGATGTAAATTGTGACCTCAAACATTTAAAATATGGAGAGAGAGTAAAGTGTAGAGGTTTTTGGTTTTTTGCAATCATAGTTTTGTTATCAGCTTAAAATTAATTATTATAACTATACAATATTTTTATAAGCTTCATGATATCCACAAAGCAAAAATAAACTTTGAGTCAAAAATTGTAAAACTAGACAAAGAAGATAATTATATACAATAAAGGAGTCGATTCAGCAAGAGGACATAACAATTATGTCCTAATATCAAAGCACCTAAATAGACAAAGCAAATGTTAATAGATCTTAAGGGAGAAATAGATCCCCATACAAAAATAGTAGGGGACTTGTATACCCCACTTTCATTAATTAACAAATCAGCCACACAGAAAATCAATAGAGAAACATCAGATTTAAATTACATTCTAGATAAAATGTCCAATTTTGCTTTGGATATTACTCAAGAAATCCTTGCCCCAGCCAATGTCCTGAAGCGTTTCCCCAAAGTTTTCTTTTAGTAGTTTCATGGTTTCAGGTCTTAGATTTATGTTTTTAATCCATTTTGATTTGATTTTTGTATATGGCAAGAGATAACAGTCTACTTTCATTCTTTTGTATATGAATATCCAGTTTTCCCAGCACCATTTATTAAAGAGACTATCCTTTCCCCACTGTATTTATTAAAGAGACTGTCCTTTCTCCACTATATGTTCTTGGCACTTTTGTCAAAGATAAGTTCACTACAGATGTGTGGATTTATTTCTGGGATTTTTCTATTAGAGACTATTTTAACAATTATATGCCAATAAATTGGATAACCTACAAGCAGCAGATAAATTCTTAAACACATACGACCTACCAAGGTTGAACCATAAAGAAATCCAAAACCCGAAAAGATCAATAATAAGTAAGGAAATTGAATCAACAATAAAATATCTCCTGTCATAGAAAAGCCCAGGACCTACTTACCCAACCACTGAATTCTACCAAACATTTAGAGAATTTATACCAATCCTTCTCAAATTCTTCCAAAAAATTAAAGAGGAAAGAATACTTTGAAACTAATGTTACAAGGCCAGTTTTACTCTGATATCAAAGCCAGACAAGGACACTACAAAAAAGAAAACTGCAGGCCAATATCTCTGATGAACACCAATACAAAAATCCTCAACAAAACATTAGCAAATCTAATTCAACAACACATTAAAAAGATTCTTCACCATGATCAAGTGGGATTCATCCTAGGGATTTATCCCAAGATATGGTTCAACGAATGCAGATCTATAAATATTAATATGATACACATTAACAAAATGAAGGACAAAAACCATATGATCATCTCGAAAGATACGGAAAAAGCATTTAACAAAATTCAACATCATTTCATGATAAAAACTCTCAACAATCTAGGTACAGAAGGAATGTACCTCAACACAATAAAGACTGTATATGAGAAATCCACAGCTGATATAAACTCAACAGGGAAAAGTAGAAAGCTTTTTCTCTAAGATCAGGAAGAAGACAAGAATGCTCACTCTTGTCACTTCTATTGGACTTCATGCTGGAAGTCCTAGCCAGAGCTGGAAAGAAGAAATAAAAAACATCCAAATTGGGAAGGAAGTTAAATTGTTCCTGTTTGCTGGGTGGTTTGGAGGGACAGCAGTCAGGAAGGTATTGGTCAAAGATAGTAAATTTCAGTTAGATACTAGATGGAAAAAGTTCAAAAGATCTATTGCACTACATGGTGACTATAATTAATAAGAAAATGCTGTATTCTTAAAAAATATTGAAGAGTAGATTTTAAATGTTCTCACCACAAAATGATAACTGTGTTAGGTAATGTATATGTTAATTAGCTATATTTAGCCATTCTACAATATATATATTTCAAAACATCATGTTCATAATAAATGCATATTTTGTCAATTTAAAATAAAGTAAATCACCATATAATTAATTGGCAAACATTCTCTTCCCAGCAGCGTCACAGAATCTTTTTCTTATTTTCCATCTATCTGTGAATAGAACAATAAAGAGAAATTATTTTTTAATTATTTTAAAGAGTCTGAGATTATGATCGTGAAGGGCCTGAAATTTACCCTATTTGCAAGCTAACAAGTTTTCCCCTTAGATTCATAGATGCTGAAACAAGACACAAGATCCCTGATCAGAGGCAAAGAACTTTATTACTCACAGAAATGTCAAAAATGGATGTAACAATTATTGAACCAGTTCTCTGAGTCCCAGTTTCCATAGACTGATGTGAAGAGGATTACCCAATACCTGTACATCACTAGCAGAAGAAACCCTAAGCTTAGAGACCTTGAATTCTTTATATTGGACAGTCGACCTGACCGTTCTCCAGAGGGAGACATGATTATACAGGAAAATAAACCTGTCTGCTGCTCCAGAGGAAGACACTATCTCTACCCAGTAAAGCTGCTGATTATATACACATTGTTGAAAAGATAGTCTGGAAAATGGTAGTCAATGCTTCTGTTCAGAAGATATGTAGAAATGTGAGAGACCCATGGAGAATTGTCTCTCTGCCAGCACAGTCTTGACATTAATTCTAAATACATGTGGAAATAAAGTTTCAATGCTTCTTGAGAGCTTGTCTCAAAGGAGCTTTCTTTCCTTTTCCAACACCCCTCCACCAACACCATTTGCCTTTCTCTTCATTACATATTAGAACTCAATCCATAAATTGCCTCCTCTGGGAAACCTTCCATGATCCCTTGAGGTTAAGATAGGTGCTGCTTGTTTCTACAGAGTCCTGAATATATTCTAACTACCATATCACAAATTACACTGTGTTTTAATGGCCCATTTAGTTGTTTATTTCCCCTTTAAGCCATAAGCTTCTTGATAACAAGAGCTAATTTATTCAACAATGTGCTCCTAGAAATTTAACCCAGAGTTTGACCTACTGTTCATTCTCACTAAATATTTGATCTGTAGAATTTTGGATATATAAGAGATTTTCATAAATTATACATTTTTGAATGCTTTGTAAGTGTTAGGCATTGTGCAGAGTATTTCCAGAGATATATCTTAATGAAGAGGTGACATTTTAGTTAATTCAGAAAAAAAGTTAAAATTTCCAATTGAAAAGGATAAAAGAAACCTGATAAAAATTTGATGTCCTCAAAATTAATTTTTAGGTTAGCTTTACCAAATATCTTTTAATAATCTGTCTTGATGTTCCATTAGTTATGCAGAAACTCTAGACATATAAATGCTGAGACTGAGAAAACTATAGCTTTCAACATCAGACAAAATTTGGTGATTATTATTGAAATAAAGGATGATCTGTTCATGAACCAACACCCTAGGACAGTCTTATAATTTTTAGGAAATACAAGAAAAAAAATTTTTTGTCTCCTAGTGCTTTGATATTTTTAGTCAAGTCTTGGCAAATATTCTTTCTTTTTTTCTGGTTTCTTGTCTGCAAACAGGAATCTTATCAAAGTGTCTACCAGAAATACTATGGAATTAGATGTTATATTAAAGACAAGCACATTGCATTCCTAAGTGCTGTGGAAGATAAAATTTTAATAATAAAAGTAAACTCAAAACTTACAATACATCTTGTTTTCTTTATTTTTAAAAACTTCAGTTACCATGGCAACAAAGTAACCTGATGAATCCAACAGCTCATTATTTCCATTAGATTTTTTCCACCAAGAAAACAGAAGATTTTGCTCTCTTTAATGAATTTATAATGTACAGGGCAAAATCTGCCATAAAATCAGTTAAAATAAAAATTTTCAATTAAAGCAATGCATCTTTTAGAAATAACATCTGCCAGAAACTTCAGAATCTTACTTAGTCTTGAAATTATTAGTTACTTTACTTAATCCCTAGCCATCTTGAATTTCAATATTTTTAAATAATTTCTCTGACAATGCCAAATAGGACTCAGGGTGAAGTGAGAACAATTAGCTATGAATTAGCATTTTGAATGACAATGCAAAAGCCCAATAATATTTGGGATGCAGCCAAAACATTACAGGATAGAGAAGTGACATTCTTTCCTTATTAATTAGGTCGTTCTAATATTACACATTATTTAAGGAATCCAAATAATTATTTTTCATTAAAAATGCTAATACAGCTGCTGGTTTCTAAAGAGTTCTTCCATCAATATTGCTTCAAGAGCAAGATCATTCTTCATTCCCACAATGTTAAAAATTATTGATATAGTTTAAAATATAATACATTTTAGGACATTCATTTGTGTCCTTGACAACAAAAGAAAATGTAAAGGTCAATCAAATACTGACAATTTAAAGAGAATATTGAGCAAAATAATATTTTAGACATTTATATGACATTTATCTAATTAAATACACTAGTCTCTATGTTATTTTAGCAGAATAAACTCAGTCTATGCTTAAGGTTTACATGATCAAGTCTTTATAATCTTTTTTTGAAATTATACAAACATCAACAATAATGAACTCTTAAAGGAAAGATTAAGTTGGCCCAATTTATTACCTTTCCATATCCAATTTAACATCATATGGATATGCTAATAGTTTCTTATCAAGTTAATAGCCATCAGTTATAGTTTATCAGTCTAATAAAGATACCATTAGAATATAAAGATAAGAAGTTAATACAGATAATTCTACAAATCACTGAATTTAATTTTTTAAATATAGCTTTTTGGTTGTATAGTATATAGATACATATATGATAAATATATGATACAGATATACATATAAATTATATATACATATTCACTGTCCTTTGAATCTGAGGGAAAATTATTAAAGACAACAAAGACATATAGCTGTGATTATAAATTTGAAATATACTATATTTGAGGCAGAGATATACTATATAAGCAGCATTGACAATAACTTTCTGATTTCCTGAGACAATATTGTTCTAAGTCTCTGTCTCACAAGGAGTCTATTTCAAGTTTTTACTTGAATGTAGTCACTGGGTAACAGCCAGTGATACACCCTGCACTGGGCACTGTCCTAAGTGTTTTAAATACATTGCTATATTTAATCCTAACAAAAAACTAAAAGTTATTATTATCATCTCCATTTTACATGGTGATGAAACACCTCAGAGGGACAAGGACATGCCTAAGGATGCACAGAGAGTAGGATTCTGAGCAGTGATTCTAATCCATGTCTGACTGACTCCAGAGCCTGGGCTCTTCACCACATGCTACAACCTATTGGGCTAGTCTCCTCTCTAAAATTTTTCTTTTGTTGGCATTTTAGTGGTATGTTTTTCTCATCCTAAAATGATCACAATGCTCATATCTTGCTATTTAGTAGCTTTGGAATGTCCTAGGATACATTTGTCATGTAATCTGAGGCAATACTGGGATAATGACAAAGAGGTGACAACCCTCCCATTTAAGGTTGCCAGAGTTAGTAAATAATAATACAGACACCCAGTTTAATTTGGATTTCAGGTAAAATTTGAATTTCAGATATTGCCTGGAATATACTTAAACAAAAAATTATTTATTTTTCATCTGAAATTTAAATTTAAGCGAGTGTCCTGTATTTTACCTAGGAACATATTCTCACTCCCTACACAGTTGTGAATAGTAACTGTAGCTCAAATGACAAGTGACTTTTGAAAACATACTAGTGTTAATTTTTCAAAAGTTTAATAGGAGAGAGCATGGTTGAGGAACCTGAGGCCTATGGAGAAAAATAATGTTAAAAGGAAAAAGATTATTACTAGACTTATAAAAGACATGAACTAATTTTACATTTACTAAAACAAAAAAGTACAAAAATAAATTAAGAAAATATCAATGGAATGTTAAATATCTTAACTTTGTAATAATGCATCTTGGGAAGTTGCTTTTCACTCATCTTTTATCTTGAGATTGCATGAAAAAAAGAGGAGGCCATGCTAATCATATTAACAGGAGAGAAAAAGAGAAAAGTATCATATAAATTAGATTCCAAAAGTCCATTTTTGTATTTGTGGATTTACCAGGTTTCTGGCTATTGGCTTTTTAAAGTTAATATATAATGGTTCAAGTTATTCATGAGTTATTTTCCTATATTCCACTCTCTCATCAATACTCTCTTATTTTTGATTAATCATAAAATCTGAGCTAAGTATTTTAGCTAAGTACCTTTATTGAAGGTCTCTGTATCCCTCTTTATAAAGTTGTAGCAAGCCAGTCATCTCTCTTCTATAGATTTTTCCTTAGAATTACACATGTGCTTAAAATAGAAACTTTATATATTAAAACTTTTTCAGTTAAATTCAAACAAAGGTCTTGTTTCCCTTCATTATGGTCTCCAAAATCATATCTGGCTTCTTTTGTAAAGTTATGGTACACTCATTCTTTAATCTGAAATATTCAGTGCCTGCATATTTTCTGAAAGCTAAATTGCCCCTGCTATTACCAGCATTCTGCATATTTTGGCAATGGAACAGAGATTTAAAGAAAAACATAATATTTCATCACAATGAATCACATCCTATTTAGTCTCCAAACATCACCTGGCCCCATGATACTTCCTGGGATTATTAACTTCCAGTGGTAGAAGTAGCTCCCCTTCATTATTAATTATTCTTTTAATGTACAACAGCATAGATCAACATGCCCAGGTTTAATTATTCATCAAGACCCTCAAGCATTCACTTCTCTTCAATTCTGTTTTGTATTCCCTCATTCTCTCTTCCATTCATTCCTCACTAAACTTACATTTCCTATTCCATGATTATAATTTCTCTTTGAAGACATCCTCTACTCCTCATCCTTCTTTCCCACTGACATACATATCTAACAAATCTCCAAGCCTGATTGAGGCCAGATATCTGCCTTCTCCAAGCCTGTACTCAAGAAGTTGAATGTTGCTTGCAAATGACACATACCTAGGCTGACTAGTTTCACTTAAATCTCATGATCCTAATCCTCAAATAAACTTTCAAAGCCGCCAATCTATTCTACTGTTTTTCCTAGTAGGTTTGCTTCTTCACTCTGGAAACAGCAAATTTTCCTTGTCTCCTCAGATTCTCTATATTCCTTTACTCTCATTTAATTCATTTCATACTTCTTTCAGAAGAAACAGTCTTCAGACAAGAACTCCCCCATCTTCCTATCACCCAATCTACCCATCTACCTGCAGCATTACTTTGACTTTCTTTCCTCTTTTATCGTCTTTTATCAAAATGATATCTTCTTTTACCAAAGCTAAATCTTCAACCTAGACTTTGAAGCACATAACCTCTAACTTTGTCAAGGTTTTGCTTTACACATTATCTTCTCTCCTCCTCCTGTGTTGCCAATTTCTCTCTACGTGAATCATTGCTTTCTACAGACATATTGCATTATCTCCTGTCTTCAAATTAACATTTCTTGACATATATTCACCTCCAGCTACCACTTTATTTCCTAGAATCACTGCCATAAAATAATGTCTGAAAATATGTTTACATTTACTGTGCCAACTTCCTCATTTTCTATTCACTCTTAAACCCCCTAGCTTTAAACTGTAAGGTCACAACAACCTCTGGGTTGTAAATCTCATGGACACTTTTCTATACCTATGTCACACACAACTGTGAGTGAATTAATTGACCACTTTCCCTCCTTGAAATGGTTCTCTATTTGCTTCTGTATCAATCTACTTTTTCTGGGTTGTGCTGTGTAACAAACAACTGCAGAATCTTATTGACTTCAGAAAGCAAGTAACAATTTCTGACTCTAAGTACATGTTTTCTGTGCTTCATGGCTAGTTCCAAAGTTTTCATGCTTTGCCTGACATAGCTGTACTCCAAGTAATATGTTGGATTCATAGCTTCTGGGATCCAGGTCAAAGGAGCAGCTTTTCTCTGAGACATACCCTCATTTTGGCAGAAGGCTCAAGAACAAAAAGCCTGGTAGAAACTTGCAATGCTTCTAACCTGCTCCTACATGGCATATATTATGTCTCCATGTATTTCATTAGCCAATGCAAGTCACATGAATGAACCCAAAGTCTGTGGGGTGTGAAGATATCCTTCTCTGAGACTTACTTGGCAACAGGCAGGGATGAATATTCTTACAAGACAGGGATGGATAGTTGTACACAATAATATAATCTACCACAGTTTCTGAGATACCACATTCTGGTTTTGTTCCCATTTCATTGTCTCCTTCTTCTTGGTTTCCTTTTTTAGTTCCTCCTCCTCCACATTTTTAATGTTGAAGGATTCCGAAGATTATTCCCTGTCAATCTTTTCTTCTTTTATGTTTATTCTCTTCCCACTTTATCTCAACCATTCCAATGACTTTTAAATATTAACTGTTTTTTATTGATTCCCAAATTTACATTTTATCCCTGATCAATTACTCCCTTGAGATATTCAGGACAGAATTCTTGATTCACAACATCCCCACCCCCTGACACACACACACAAGGAATCCCTTACGCTTCCACATTTCACTAAATAGTTCCAGTTGTCCACACCAAATACATAGGATTTACCTTGATGACTTATTTTTCTCATCTGTTACATTTACTCCATTGTCACTTTCCAACAATTTTTCCCTTAATATCATTTGAAATTGTTTACTTCTCTTTATCTCTACCCCAAATCATCTACAAAGAACCAGAATCATGGGAGTTTGGAGTCTATATTAAAAAAAATACATTTCCAGTCCTCAAAGAGCTCTCAATTTAACAGCATGGACTAATACATGTGTCACTAAAATGGTAAGATCACATGAGGCATGCTAAATTTAAGAAAAGTACTTTAGTGCTAAGGGACACACGTAAGAAATAAATTAATTTTGGTTTTGGTAGTAAGAGAAATTAACCATGAGAAGATTCTCTCTCAGCTTTTCCTTATGGGATTAGAATTTTACCAAGCAAGCATATTCCACTCTGAGAATGGGTGTATATATGTTGGTGGGGAAGACTTAGGGGAGAGTGATTTTAATTAACTTAAAGGATGGGAGACAGAAGAAAAAAATGAAAATCCAAATAACCAAAAAGGAAGCTAATGAGCAATTCTGAAAACCTGAACTTGGGTATTGAACTTAGAGATTGAGAAGAAGAGAAAAAATTCTATAGATAGGAATTTCCTTCTTTTACACAACTCAATTTTAATCGTGGGAGGGGATAGATGCTTTTACACCAAGATATAACAAGAAAGAGATCTCTTAAGACATTTGTGAATCTTGACGGTTTCCTCTGGACTGAAATTATATAATGTATTTCAGTTTCTTTTATTAGCCAGATCTGCAACACCCAAAGAAGTGGGAAATCAAAGCCAAAATAAAACAATCAGAAAGAAATAGACTTATTGCTATTCTAGAATTATTTTATGTCCTATTCTCATTTTTAGAAATATGTAAAAATTTTAGAAAATGGAAAAGTAACATTTAGATATCACAACTATGTAGTGAAGTAAGCATTATCTTAATCTCTGAAACTCTTAGTTGCGTTTCAAATTAAAATCAGTGAAAGCCTTATTGATCTAGCATCTTAATATAAAACATTGCACCTTTACCAAAGCTATGAATTCAAAATTCAGATTGTGACTGCCCTATCAGCCCAAAGCAAAAAGCTGTTGGAAAAATTTGAAATAAAATTTAAGGTATACGGGTACTCAAAATATGACTTAGTAATGCTTTTATATTTTTAGTGTCAGCATTGAAGCTAAAATTTTCACTATTTTATGTTGAATTTATCTTGAATGTATTTCAAGCATCAAGAATGAAGTGATAGATCCCATCAGTTATATCAAGACTTTAATCTATAAAATGTTCTATGAGGTTCCACATATGCCCATAGAAAGACAGTAATATGTTCTGATAAATATATATTGCATATGATTCCCTATTGTCTTCTGCCAGTCCACTGAGCAAATACATCCTGGTCCCTAGAGGTTTGTGTGAGGTGACATGTTTATGTATAAATAAAAGTCCCCACTTGCCCATCCATCCTCTATACCTCCTAGCCAAAGGACAAGTTGTACTACTGAAGAAGGAAAGCAGTATACTAAGATAAAATATAAATAAATCCCGTAACAGTTCTCTTGATTAAATCCAATTTTCTTTCCTAAATCTTCATTGCTTTTCTAAAACTTTGTTTAAATGTTATCCATTCTGATAAAAGAAGTCATATATTTTTGTTTAGGCTTTTTAATAAACATTTATAGAGCCCTTACCATATGTTAGACACTGCTAAAATGGTTTACATGGATTAGCTCATTTAATTTAATTCTTCCAAACACCTCATGAAGTTGGCACTATCATTATCTCCATTTAACTAATTAAAAAATTGAGATTTAAAGAGCTAAATGACTTCCAAAAGTTCACAAAGCTAGAACACAGAGGCTTTAGTTGAGATTGTTTTTTCCCAGAATAATTCTTAAGTTAGAAGGGTTACTGAAGCATATATTGAGGCATTTCTTTTCTTCCAAAGATAAACATTTTTCTCATTGATGTTTAAGATTTATTTCTTTTCCAAGGAAACAGAGATGGGTGAGGAGAAAGTGTGGAAATTGTGTTGCTTTAATTTTAGCATAAATACAGATAGTTGACATTGATTTTCAGCATTATTTTGGAATGTCTTTAAGGCCACAAATTTCTAGTCATTGTTTTAGGTATATGTCCCCGAAAAATCTATTTAGACTTTTCACTATTATGAAGTTAAAAATATCTTCTAATTTCAAGTAAGATTTCTTCTTTTAACCATGGATTTTATGAAACTGTGTTTACTGGCCAGGTATGGTGGCTCACACCTGTAATTCTAGCACTCTGGGAGGCTGAAGCTGGAGGATCACTTGAGCTCAGGAGTTGGAGACCAGCCCGAGCAAGAGTCATATCTGTCTCTACTAAAAATAGAAAAAATTAGCTGGGTGTGGTGGCACACACCTGCAGTCTCAGCCACCAGGGAGTCTGAGGCAGGAGGATGGCTTGAGCCCAGGAGTTTGAAGTTGCAGTGAGCTATGAAGACGCCACTGCACTCTAGTCCAGGCAACAGAGTGAGACCCTGTCTCAAAAAAAAAAATGTGTTTACCAAGTTTCTATCTTATGGAGATTTTCTAGTTAACTTTTTTGTTGTTTTCTAATTTCTCAAACTTAAATGCACTTCAATAAGAGAATACGTTTTATATAATTTCACTGTTCATAAAAATTTTGAAGCTTTGTGGAACAGAATCAAGAAGTTTTCCATGTGTGCTTTACATATATGCACATAGTGTATATATACATATATTTTTTTTCTTGAAGGTTTGAGTCCACTAGGTCAAGAGTGCTAATTGTATTGTTCATATTATACTTATTTTTGGTCTGTTTGTTCTACCAACTAAATGAGTTATGTATGTTAAAATCTACCACCATGACTGAAGATTATTTTGGTAATTTTAAATGTTCTTCCTTCATATATTTTGAGGCTATACTAGTAGATATCCATATATGTGTAATTTATCTATCTTCCTTAGACATTGAATCTTTCATCTCTGTGAAGTGACTGTCACTATCTCTGATAGTTCTTTTATATACTAAAGTCAGTTTTGATTTGCAGTAATATAGCTGCATATGTTTCGTTGTTATTTGTCACTATTTATGGTTTGTGGGTTGTTCTGTTGTTTTACTGCCCAAGTGATGAGAATTTTTACTACAATTCAATTCAAAATTCCACACATGGTGGTAATTTTTCAAGGACTTTTTTTTCTTTTCTCCTGCTCTGCTAAGTCCAGAGAAACTTTTGTTGTAAAATCCTAGGGATGTGGCGGTGGGTGGGGACAGGTTTAGCTTTTTCTTCATGCTTATCCTAAGGTTGTAGCCCTTTGGGGTCTCAGATTTGTATAGGGACCTCAGAGTTCCTGCATTAGCGCCGCACCCCCCCCCCTCTTTTTATTGCTTCCCAGGCTTTGACTTCCACACACAGTTTGTCACCAGCCCATCAGATCTGAAACTCAAGTTGGTCTGCTCAGCAAAATGCCTGCAGGGCAAGAGCAGCTTCAACTTTCAGTCTCAGCTTACCTTTCCAAATTCTTGGCATTTTAATTTGCTATTGAACACATTTGTTATCTCTCTAAAAACTTTATAATCATTCTTTTTATATTTTAACTCGATAGGTTGCATATCATAATAGCTAAGAATGCAAATGCTAAATGTATATATCTCAATTCCGCAGTTTGCTAGCAGTATAATTTGGGCAAATCACTGAGCCTCAATTTACTTCCAGTAAAGTATAGATAAATATAATTGAGGTAATTAAATGGGAGAGTGGGCATAAGACATGTAGTACCACTCCTGGCACTCAAGACATATTAGTTAAATGTTTTAGGTTGCAAATTAAAGAAAATCCAGCCTCAACTGTCACAGTAAGAGGAAGTTTTACATTACACATACTTCTAAAGGTAGGAAAGCTCCAGATTATTTTATTCAGTGGTTCGAAGACATTATCAATGATTCGGGTCTTTCTATGTTCCTTCCCTGCTATTCTTAGCATGTTGACGTTGTTTTCTTTGTGGTCTCTAGATAACATTAGCATCTTCAACCATTTTTTTCTTCATGGCAAGGTCTAAAGACCTTAAGAAACTTTCTCTTTCTTCTGATTTTTAGAAACTTTCCCATCTTAGCTAACTCTCCTGACAGGTCTGAATATTCTCATGTCCATTTATTTCTACATCAATCATTGGCAAAATGTTATAGGAGCATAATGATTGTCTTAAACTGGTCATGATTCCAGACCTAGGGATGATATTTTCCTCTTGAACACATGGCTACATAAATGACAGTTCATAGGTAAACAAAATTTATGTTTTGTTAGTAGGGAAGGAGGGGAGTTGATGATGTAGAAATAAATAGTGTCTTCTAAAGTTTTCAGTATTCTTTTTTACTCGATAATTGATAAAATGTATTCCACAGGGCACAGTGAAACCTAGGCACTGAAATGTACAGTTAGAAATTTTCTTACATGTTTACATTCATTCATTAATCAGGACCCTTTAGGTAGAGTTACTAAATCGATTATTTTTCTAATCAACATTCAAGCATCTATCTTTTTTTCCTATCTTCTTCATAAATGTAAGATGAAAAAGCTTACCTACTGACTTACCAAAGTTCAGAAACACTGTTCCTGAGGATGTTTGGGGGATGAGGCTTTTTATCATTCTAGTACTTCTATCCAGAGGTGTTTCCTTAGACTGACATTGAAATGAATGAATGATTGAAATGAATCCATCTCGGCTCCTCATGGCCATTTTCTCCTTTTATAACTCACAAACTGCCATTTAAATAATTCCTTCCTTTTTGTTTTTTTTGCTCAAGAATCAACATCAGACACCAAGGTCTCAAAGCTATAGTTACGGATTTTAATTCCTTTACCTCTTCAAATAGTGTTATAATTTCCTTCAGCCCCAGCCTTCTACATCCTATCAACAATTTCTCATAGATTATAAGTATTAATACTTATAATATTAAGTTATTAATATTATGTAAATAATATTACATAATATAGTAATAATAATATTTACTAATAGCAGTAAATATTATTAATATTTACTACTATTATGGCAGTAGTAAAAATACAAATAATATTTTGCAGCAATTTACTATGCGCTAGGCTTTATGCTAGGATCTTTAAATATATCAAATCATTTAATCACCCTGGCAACCCTGTAAATTTGAAAGTGTAGCACAGAGAAGACCAGTTTCTTGCCCCAAATAAAAGCATCCAGAATTGGGAGCCAGACTCTGAATTACTGTGCAATAATGTAATATTATTTGTCCCTTTGGCTAAACTCAAGTTCTATAAGGAATGATCAATATATGGTAATTTTAGTGCGAATTATCATCAAGATTATACCAGGTTTCCACCATATGAAGTTGAATTATTTTTTGCTTACTTTGTTTTCACCTGCTTAGCATCACAATCTTACTTAGATTGATAAATGAATTCTCAGTCAATATTTTATTTGTATAATTCGCTCCTATTAATGCCATAATTTCTTATTTGATATTTCATTAGAGTTCTAACTTATATTACCCCCACTGCTTCCTAATCCTGAACAGGTCTATTAGAACTTATTTTTAAAAATAATTTATAAAATCTTCACTTTAAGAAATACTGACAACTATCAGGAAAATATGTCTGAAGGCTAAAAATAACTATACCACAAGTAACCATAAAATTATAGTAACCAAAGCGAACATTTTTAATCTTATTTTTAGAGCATATATTTAAGTCTACATGCAAAACAGGAACTATTGAATTACCTCTCCCTAAGTAAAATCTAGATCTTTACTGGCTTTAAGAAAAAAATTTAATATCAACAAATAAAATTTTCTGTAAAATTAACACATTTTTTCATAAAATTAGAACAATATTTTAGGAAATATAAATATAGCTCTAAACAATTAAGTGAAATTATCTTATCACTTTTTTCTAAAATTTAAAATGCTGTCCATATATATTGCATCACTATAGTAATTTTTCAGTACAGCTGTGGTTTTCATCATAAATTGGTAGTCAGCGAGCTATATCACATGTCCAAGCCATCACTGGCATTCCATCTGTAGCTTTTTCTAAGTCCAGAGCATTTTTCTGTTCCCCCCTGATGTCAGTACACAGCTGTACTTCCTTTTTATTTTCTCAGTTTATGTAACTGCTTCTTGGTTCATCCTACCAAAATGTACTGTATCAATATCCAAATATAGCAATGTTAGCAAATGTAGACTAAGCCTCAGATTTCACAGGCAGTAATGAAAATGCCTTTAGGAGGGGATATAGAATATACCACACAGCATTCTCAACTTTTCTTTCTAATTACTCCCTCTCTTTATCTTCCTCTTCCCTTAGTTTTGGTCCCTGACTATTTAGATAAGGCCATATCTGGTTCTTTTTTTTTTTTTAATTCAGGATATTATGGGGTACAAACATTTTGGTTATATGAAATGCATTTGCCTCGCTCAAGCCAGGGCCACAAGTGTGTCCTTCCTCCACATACAGTGTGCCCCATCTCCATTAGCTGTAGGTTTACTCACCCCTATCCACTCCACGCCCCCACTCGCTACCTGACCAACACCCAGTGAGTATTAGTACCCTGTGAGCACTTTAGTGTTGATCAATTAGTACCAGTTTGATGGCATCAGGTTCTTAATATAGTGGGGAGTTGGGGAGATCCTGTTACAGACGTCTTTGAAATCTGGTAAGCTATGCACCATCTCATTAGGAAAAATGCTCATATGCACATATGTGCTTAAACACACACACATACACACACACACACACAAATAGGCAACCCAAATGGAACAAATCATCCACGTATCTTAATACGATGAGTTCACAATACGAGTATTATTTTCTCACCTGCTAATAAGGATTTTGAATTAGATGACCTCTAGTCAGGTAAACTATTAAAAGAAAAAGGAAATAACTTCTTATTACATAAGTTTCCTACATTTGGAAGTAAGAAGCTTTTGTAATCAACTGTTTTTTTATTAGAGACTTTGAGGAAATTGATTAGGAAAGTAAGTAATTTCATCTGAGGGAATAATAATTGAAGCCCTAGTAATCAAGCCACAAGTCTTTATTTTCCTTTTCTCACTCTTCGCCCTCTGCAATGAAGGTGCAATTACTCTATCATGGGTGTCACTTTGATCTCAGATGGTGGCCTTATTATTAAACCAAGAAAAAAATACTGAATATTAATGATGGAGAAAATATTTTCTCTTTTTGTGGACCAGTCTTAACATTTATTCTCTTCGCATTTATTTAAAAATCAACATATACAGTAAATTCAGCATGGAAGTCAATGTCACACATTCAGTCCAGCAAGCTTTCAACTGCTCTGTTTTTTTTTGTTTTGTTTTGTTTTTTGTTTTTTTTTTATTTCAGCATAATATGGGGGTACAGATGTTTAGGTTACGTGTGTTGCCCTTGCCCCCCCTCCCCCCCTCAGTCCAAGTTTCAAATATGTCCATCCTTCGTGTGGTGCGCATTGCACTCTTTGTGTACACATATACCTGTCCCCTCCTCCCTCCTCCCCCTCCCCCCTCCCCAACCTCCAATAGATGTTATTCTTATATCTGCACTTATGTGTTGATCCGTTAATACCAATTTGATGGTGAGTACAT
>CAUYSK010079193.1:0-12350 GCA_963575035.1 Avahi laniger | reverse complement strand
TTGACCAGTGGTTTCTGACTGTTTATCCGCTACAGGTATTTTGTGTCCTGAGTTTCTGGTTTATAGATTGAGGCTAAGAGTGTTCCTTCCCCGGGCTTGGAGTTGTTGCTTGTGATGGAGGGTTTGGGTAACTCCGTTGTGTGGATAACAGATGATTGCCCTGTGCGGTACCTTTGATTCCTCCAAAGGCATCTTTCAATCAGATTTAGAGTCTCTCACCTCTCAGCCAACCTTAGTCCTTAAGGACCAAGGCAGGTGTGCGTGTCACAAGACAGATGCTTGATGATCTCAGGGCTCAGAGAACATGAGGCCACCTGCTCTGTCTGCGAGACGCACAGCTTTTCTCAAGTGTGAATTAAGCAGCAGCTGTGTTGGGTTATGGACAGACACAGGACCAGGAATCATAGATTCCCTGGAGCCTTTCATGGTCCTCCCCTGACCTCCTGACTGCCTGAGTGGCCACGGGACATGTGGGTGCTGAGTCCCTTCCAGCTGCACAGTCCTATATTGCCCAGCCGAGGTGTTTTCTCTGAGGCCTCACTTCTGAAGGAAGCCCTAGAGATGGGTGATGGTGGGGCCTGAGTGTTGAGTGGAAATAACACAGGGAGACCAGGAGCAAGTCTAGGGGCTAGTTGAATTCTCAGGCTGCAAGGCCTGAGGTGGGGCAGTTCTGCCCAGGTGACAGTGACTGACTTGGCCAGTGACCCAATAAGTGGTGGAGGAGATTCCAGGAATTATCTAGAAAGAGTGAGGGCTCAGGCAGGAGCAGGTCACTTTGGAGCAGAACCATGTTCCCTGTCTTTGGTCTGTAATGTCCCTTCTCCCCCTGCAGGGACAGGTGAGGACCATGTGCATCTTTCCAGAAACACACATGGACATTTGCAAATGCAGAACAGGCTTGTGGAAAGAGGAGAGCATGAACGTGCTGGAAATCTGGCCGTCATGGACCATGTGTGTTGGTCAGATGGGATAGAAATTTGAGCAACAGCTAAACTTCTTCCCTGTGAAAATTATCATTAATACACAAGGGTCTGATACTCACTGCTGGAAGGAGTGTTACTCTAGAAGAGAGTAAAGGTCTGTGGCAGGGTCTCAGCCCTGAGGGGCAGGGAACAGGCAGGATTCTGCATCCAGGATCCAGTCTCTGAAGAGGTTGTGGATCATTCATTCATTCATTCATTCCCTCTTTCATCAGAGAACTACTGAGAGTGTTGCACGTTGGCCCTGTGCTGGTGCAGGGTGTGAGTGGGGAGAGAGAAAGCCATGTCCTTTCCTGTATCCTCCGTGGGAGTGACACGGACACACCAGGAAGCACATGGTTTAGAGTCCAGTGGGCAGGGGGTCTGAGGGGATGGCCTGGGCATTCCCAGCCCTGACTCTGATTGTTGGTTTAGTTCTATAGTAAAATGGATTAATTCTCATTTGCTCCTCACTCCTCTAAGGTTTGGATGCCTAAGAAGAAAGGATTCGAACCAATGGATGACCTTGGCATCCATGGAACCTAAGAATCCCATTCTGGAGGAGGAGAGGACGTAGCCGTGGCTGCAGATAGACCTCATGTGACTCTGAGCTGCCACTCCTGTTCGTGTGACACTGGTTCAGTGACTGCATCGCCCCCTGCCTCAGTTTCCCCACAACTGAGTAAGATACATAATATTAAGCTGCCAGGCTATCTATGAATTAACCTTAAAATAGCCATGGACCTGACCTAAAGCTTGGCACAGAGGAGCTGCCCAAGCACACGGCATCTGTTATTACTGCCTCCGTGAGAGAGCAGCCCTGGGCCTGATCCCTGGTGGACAAGCAGCTGCCAGAAATATTTTGTCTCCTTAGTTACAACTCCTGGGGACACTGACAACCCTAGGGCGTCTCTTAATTTCCCCATCTTTGGGCTGATGGCCCGGGGAGCTGGTCCTTCTGTCCTCTCCATAGCAAGTCTCAGGTGAAGGACTTGGCTCTGCCCTTGCCCAGATGAGGCTCTGGGGTCAGGCCCTGGCTGATGACCGAGCTGCCCTCAGACAGCTGGTAAATCGATGCCCCCAGTCAGCTCTGCCCAGGGGACCAAAACCCAGCCCTGCCCCAGGCTCCTCAGGGTCAGCTGGACTCAGGAGCCTTGGGCCTGAGCTTCTCTGTGAGGATCCCAGGGGACCCCTCAGGCCAGGCCCCGTCCAGTCCTACAGGGTCTTTCTCAGGGGCCATGTCCATGGGGAGGGCACAGGGTGCTGAACTGAGACTGATCCCCTGCTGAGTTACCTGTCACGCTAGTCCTTCCCCTGCAGGAAATGTCTGCAGGTCTGGGCGCAGAAAAGGATTCTGATCTTCTGACATTTGCCTCCCCTGTGTGTGTCCTGCACTAAGAGCCCAAACCCCGACATGGGACATGATGCAGAGGGGAAGGCAGGCACAGTTCATTTCATCTACCCCACAACACCCAGAGGTCACAAAGGGATCACTCACGGTATACGTGGAACTGTCCAGTCGCTAGGTCATTCTTGAGACTTCTACGTACGATTAGTAGAGTGTAGTATCCTGCGTCCTTCAGGGTGACATTTCGGAACAGCAGGGTTGCATTGGGGTATATGGTCTCACGACCGCTGTACGCAGGCCCCAGCCTCTTTTCTGCAGTGTCTGTTACAAAGGCTGCAAGTAGATTGTCGCTCAAAGTTGTTTTCCCTCTGTACCATCCATAGCCATAGACATCCAATGGCCAATTGTAGACGAGTAGAAAAACATTCGTGCCTTCTGAGGCATTGAATGGCAGGGAATGAACAATAGCTTCGCCAGTGGCGGGTGGGTTCCAGAAGGTTAAAAGTGAGACTAGAAGGGAGGAGAGAGAATCAATCCATATTGGGACCTGTGAATTGGGATAGAAAGATGGGCCCTGGGTCCTGAGCAGGTCTCTTCACCCTCAGCCTTGGGATGTGAATGTGTGTGTGAGTGTGTTGTGTGTGTGTGTGAGTGTGTATGTCCTGGATCAAGGTCAGCAGTGTAACCACCATCATTCCGGCGCCTCTGGACTGGCCATGCCCCTGTTTGGAGTCCTCTTCCCAGGTGTCTGCAGGGCTCACCCCCCACTGCCCTCAGATCCCTGCTCACACTCAGGGGCGTCTTTGGGAGGGACCCTCCCTGGCCACCTCCTCTAGGGACCTGGGGTCTTCCCTTCCTGACCTTTCCCTGCGTATTCCCTCTGTGGCTTTTGTCCACAGCTGACCTCACATTCGAGATCTCTCTGCTTGTCTGTCTTCCTCCCGCTAGGACGTGAGCTCCATGAGGGCAGGGACGTGCCTGACCTTGTCGTGCCCCTGAGCCTGGGACAGGCTGCAGACACCTGCGGGTGAGTGAATGAGCGTTCCCAGGGCCCTCCACATCCTGGTATTTATTTTCCAATTTCTGAGATTGCTGTCTCAGGACAATGGTTGATGCCCTGTTAATGTTTTTATGTCAAGTGTTACTCAGATATAGTTATTATGATTTTTTACAGTGTAGTAGCCAGTGATGATTCACCAGGAACACAGAACACTTGAGATTTTCTTGCCCCTTAGCAATTCTAGTTCACTGAGAACTTTTGTTGTTGAACATCCCCCTCCACCTTCTTCAGACTCCAACAGAAATCCTTTGGCCCTCTCAGAGCTCCATCCTCCTCAGGAGACCCCAGCCAGTGTCTGTGCTCCCTCTTCCCACCCATGCCCAGGGCATTGTCCTTCTCACCTGTGAGCAGGAGCCCCTGCCAGGCGACGCGCCCTCTGCAGGGAGGGGCTGAGGGGGGCCCCATGGTCTCTGCTGCCTGCTCTGTCCTCTGTGCAGAAGAGCTTCGGCTCCAGGAACGCTCCCGAGCACGGCTGCTCCGACGAGTCAGCTCTGCTGTCCTTCCTCCCTCTGTGCTGAGCCTCCTCCCCAGGGCTCAGAGCTTTGGCTGGTCATGTGTGTCAGGGGCGGGGTCTGTGCCCAGGGCACCTTCCTGTCCCCTCCCCTCTCAGTCCTACCTTCTTGTCCGTCCTTCTCCTTTCCCTCTGTCTGTGTTTTGCTTTTGCAGACCACACTTTGAGAAGCAAGGCTGATTGGATCCTTGCTTCCATTCTGTTACGGAATGACCTGCCCTCCCCAGCACTGACCTCTGCTGTGTCCTGGCTTCGGGTCTGTTAGCACCACACAGAGAACGCTGGGGTCAGACCAGGGGGTTTATTTCTCTTTGCAACACAGAAACCCAGCTGGGCCCTGGGTCTTGTGGTTCTCTAGTGCTCTGGGGAGGAGGGTGACGCCTGGCAGGCTAGTGGCAGGGACGGCTCTGGGGGCCTGAAAGGGGCAGCCAATTCTATCTCCAGAGTCACCATCCTGGCCTCTGACCCAGGCACAGAGCCGCAAGCCCGGGGGTCTCAGGAGGAGCTGCAGCTCCTGCGTGTGGAGGGGGTGACCTCCTCATGTCCTGGGAAGAGAGGACTGTGGTGCAGGGATGTTGGGGACTTCTGGGCTCTATTGTCCTCCGGGGAAGGCTTCAGGGAGACCCTTCCTCTCTGTGTTTAGTGGCTGAACCGTGGCTCAGGGCCCGTCCATGTTCTTCCCGACTGTCCTGGGTGGCCTCTGCCCTCTGCCCAGCTGACCCTCCTGAGGTCACTCCACCTTCTTCATGGGGGGGTACCAGGAGGGAGTGGGGATCTGCACAGGGACCCCTGGCAGAGCCGGGACCTCAGAGGCCCCTGGAAGGATCCAGCAGGACACAGCAGGCATGTGGGAGGGAACAGAAGGGTCTACTGGAGCAAGGGATGGAAATCAGACTCCATCTCCACCTCCTCAGCCAAAGCCAGGTTCCTGCGTGGGGGGAATTAATTCCCTGAGTGTTGTTGGTGTCCCAATGTCGCCCCCTGGAGGAAAGGAGATGTAGGGGCTGCCTCAGGGAGGCTGACCATCCTCCAAATGCTGTGAGCTGGCCCTGACTTCCTGGACAGAGGTGAGCGCTGACCCCTGGTGAGAGTGCAGGGTCAGGTCAGCCCGGGTCCCATTCACTGTGAGTCCCAAGGCTGCCCAACTCCATCCAGTGCAGGGTGTAGGGGACAATATCCACTTAGCTGAGGGCTTGGATAGAATAAAACAGCAGAGGGAAAGTGAATTCTCTCTCTCTCTCTCTCTCTCTCTCTCTCTCTCTCTCTCTCTCTCTCTCTCTTTCTTTCTCTCTCTTCCCCTCTGGAGCTAGGACACTTTCTTCTCCTGCCCTTGGATATTAGAATTCCAGGTTCTCAGGCCTGAGAGTTACACTGTCATCTTCCCTGGTTCTGAGGCTTTTGGACTTGGACTGAGCTGTGCTTCTGGCTTCCCTGGCTCTCCAGCTTGCAGACAGCTTGTCCTGGGTCGTCTTTGCTTCCATATTTATGTAAGCCAATTCCCCTAATACCCTCTCATATCTATAACTGTTTCTGTATTTGTAATTATATTTATATCTTAGTGTTTCTGTCTTTCTGGAGAACCTGACTAATACAGGTGCCAAGATAATTTAATAAGGGAAGAATAATGTTTTCAAATAAATGGTACTGCAACAACTGGATAACCACCTGCAAAAGAATGAAGTTTTGGAACTCTGCTTCTCACCATATTCAACAATTAACTAAAAACAGATCAGTGAGTTAAATACAAGAGCTAAAACCATAAAAACTCTTAGAAGAAAACATGAGGGTAAATCTTCATGACCTCAGGAGTGTCAGTGGATTCTTAGATATGACACAAAAGTATGAACGATGAAAGGAAAAATGGATATACGGGGCTTTATCAATATGAAAGGCTTTTGTACATCAAAGGATATTATAAAGAAAGTGAAAAGACCATCCACAGAATGAGAGAAAAAATTTGCAAATCATAGCTATCATAAAGCTTTCATGTTTAGAACATACAAAGAATTGCTACCACTCAATGACAAAAAGAAAAACAACTCAATTAAAAAACTGAGCAAAGGACTTCAGTAGACATTTCTCTAAAGAAGATATGTAAATAGTCAAGAAGCACACGGAAAGACTCTCAACATCATTAATCATTAGAGAAATGCAACTCAAAATCACAATGAGATACCGCATCACGCCCATACTAATGGCTATAATTCTTTTAAAATGGTAAATAACAACTGTTGGCACTATGTGGAGAATTTAAAATCCTCATACATCGCTGGTGGGAATCTATGAATAAAATGGCGCAGCCAATATGGGAAACAGTTTAGCCGTTCCTGAAAAAGCTAAATGTAGAGTTATCATATGAAGCAGCAATTTCCTAGATGTATACCCAAAGAGTTGAAGACAGGGATTCAAACGGATACTTGCATGGAATGTTCATTGCATCATTATTCACAATAAGTAAGATGTGGAAACAACCCAATTGCACATCAACAGATGAAGGGATAAGTAAATACAGTATAAACAAACAACGGAATGTTAATCAGACATGGAAGGAACGAAGCTCTGACACATGCTATTAATACAACACGGGGGTGTGGTAAGTGAATAAGCCAGAAACGAAATGACATATGTTGTGTGATTCTGTTTATATGAAATATCAAGAATAGGCAACTTTATAGAGACAGAACACAGATTACAGATTATCAGGGTCTAGGGGCAGGAGGAATGGAGGAGTTATGATTGAATGGCTACAGAGTTCCTGTTTGGGTCCATGAAAATTGTCTGGGAAAAAAAATAGTGGTGATGGTCATGGAACATTGTGAATATAGTTAATTTCATTTAATTTGTACACTTAAAAATGGTTAAAATGGTAGATTTTATGTTAGATATATTTTACTACAGTTAAAAAAAAGTCTTGATGTAAAAAATCCACCATGTAAAACACACCCACCCTGGTCAGATAGTCCTCGTTAAACTCACTTGCAGATCCTTCGACATTCTGCGTAGCAAAATCCAAGGATTTAGGGACACGAGATTGTTCAACTGTAGATGCACTAATAGACTGAGAGTTAAGCTGGTTGCTGTGGGCGGTGCTGAGGGAAGTCAGGCCCCCAGAGGTCTGGGCCGTGAGTGGCTTTGCCGCCCTCTGGGTGGACAGTGAGGAAAATGTAGAAGGAAAAGTATGACAAGCAGTTTTTATTAGAAAAAATCATCCTTTAAGGATTTGTCATGTGTCTAAACAAAACTGCAATGCTACGTCATGTTCCATATCTTTTCTTTCGCTGTATTTCTTTCTTTCTTTCTTTCTTTCTTTTTTAGAGGTAGGGTCTTGCTCTGTCACCCAGCCTAGAGTGCAGTGGCGTCATCATATTTCACTGCAACCTCAAACTCTTGGGCTCAAGGATTCCTCCCGCCTCAGCCTCCTGAGTAGCTGGGACAACAGGCATGTGCCACCACCACATCCAGCCTCACAGTCTTTCTTGATCCTAGCTCTTCTCTGGTCTTCCTGAATAAGATTACATGAAACTCAGATTTGCATGCTCTGATGCCCTGCCACTTTGTTTATTTCAGTGCTCATTTATTTATTTATTTATTTATTTTGGAGACAGAGTCTCACTCTGTTGCCTGTGCTACAGTGCTATGGCATCAGCCTAGCTCACAGCAACCTCAAACTCCTGGGCTCAAGCAATTCTTCTGCCTCGGCCTCCTGAGTAGCTGGGACTACCGGCACGTGCCACCATGCCCGGCTAATTTTTTCTGTTTTTAGTAGACACTGAGTCTTGCTCTTGCTCAGGCTGGTCTCAAACTCCTGACTTTAAGTGATCCCCTGCCTTGGCCCCCCAGAATGCTAGGGTTATAGGAGTGAGCCACCATGCCCAGCCTGCATTTCTTGTAATTCCTTTCAAATCTGGCCACAGACATGGGCATGCATCAGGTCTGCCAACGTTTATCTCTAGAATATGTTCAGTGGGAATGCTGGGGACTCAGGGCACAGTTATCACTGGGGCAGGATGGGGTGAGGCAGACGAGTATCTAGAGGCACCTTCAGGGTGGGGGTGGAGATTGGGTACTGCAGACAGTGGGAGCCATAGACAGTTCCATCAGGAAAGAGGCACAGTGACCATGTCAGGGCTCAGATACACCTGTTGGGTCCTGCGCCAGGCAAAGATCAGGGTATGGATTAGTGCTCTGGCCACTGACCCTGGGAAGACATGGACAATGGCTTCTTTCTGCAGGGCAGAGCCTGGCCATCTTAGGACCCCCTGGGTCTTCCTGGGGCACAGAGAGTCCAAAGGTGACATGGGCATGAGGACATTCCCTGCAGAAGTATGTTGGCCATGTTCTTCTGGCCCAGAGAGTGGCCTGTCTTGTTCCCCGCACATCACCTAAGGGGTTCTTTGCTCTGAGGGTTTTCAGAGGGGACTCGGCAGTGCGGGGTAGGATGGAGGTCTGGGCTTTGGGCCCTGAGGATGTCACACTCTTCCTGGGTCATTTCAAATGGCTTCATCTATTGTTTTAAAAATCACATAGGAAACCATGTTTGTTGTAAATTCCAGCAATACAAGCGTGTAAAATAAGTTGTCAAGTCCCCGAACCCCACCTCTGCTCCAATTCAATTTCCAGGGTGTAAGCACTGTTTACAGTTGGTATAAATCTTCCTACACTACTTTCTCATTTGTCCCACTCATAGTTTTTGTAGCCAAACATTACTGAATTATATTATTGCTTGGTAACATTATTTTATAACGAAGCATGTGTGGTGGGCACTTTCTTCATTAGTACAGGAGGATTTGCTCCAATCATGTGTTTTAACTAGTTCCCCACTATTCCACTGCATGGCTACACTTCGATGCTCTACCCAAACGCCTTTGCGGGGTTTGAGGCTGCTTCTTCCTTGTGGCACTGACAGGCCATGCTGCAGTGACCGTCCTTGTACACGTCTCTCCCTGTGTGCAGTGTTGATCCTGGATCTCACTCATTTCACATGCATTTGTGGGACACCCTGTGCCGGGCTGTGGGCTGGTCGCTGGCTTCAGCAGAGACAGGACAGGCGCAGGCCTGCCTTCTCAGAGTCCCAGCTCAGGGAGGCTCTCAGAAGTGGATACTGGGCAACGCCAGTCTTCAGGAGTGTATGAGAACGTCCATCTCCCTTATCCTCTCCTTTCTTGGAATAATTCTGTGGGTAGAAAGCGCACATGTCCCTGTGTCCACCTCTCTGTTCACAACTCATCCTTTCGGGAAGAGCGATTGGCCACGCTCCTGGCGTAGAAGATACCAGGGCCCCCGAGATACCCTGAGCAGCTCCCTCTGCTGGTTCCACAGGTGACCTGAGCCCAGGTGACCCCAGCAGAACCTGTGATTGCCCCCCAAGGCCGACAGTGAGCGGTAGGTGTTCTAGGAGGGACTACCTCCTCCACGTGCAGGGATGGGGAAGATGGAGGGGAGCAGATGGCTGATGAGTTTGGCAGATGGACAGCTAGGTCTGGGCTTGCAGGGAGGAGGGAAGGGAGAGCGTCCTAGGCAGTCACGGAAAGGCCGGAACCTGCCTTCGTGGAGCAAGAGCAGCAAGGAGCCCATCCAGGCTGCAGCTGGGGAGGGAAGATGTGCGGAGTGGCGGGTCGGGGGGAATAGGCTGGGATTGACCTTGGGGGCTGGACGGGAGCAGAGGTGAGTCCTGTGTGTCTGTCCCCATCATGGATGTGAGGAGGGATGGGGCTGTGGGCGGTGCCTGGGTAGGTGGGTTTCCTGGTGCCGGCTGTTCCCCATATCCCCCTCATGCAGAGAGTCAGCATAGACCTGAGGCCGAGGTCTGGGGAAGGGGCTGGTGGTCTGAGGCAGCCTGTGGCACTGCTGACCCTGGGGCGGGAGGAGAGGGATGAGGACATCCCTGCACGTGGAAGCCTCAAGTGTGCGGAGCCACACGTGTCCCACCTGGCGAGGCTCCCTGGACACTTGGCTTGGGTGAGGCTGTCAAGACTGGGTGGTTGTCATTGTTCTGAGGTTTGCATGACGTGGACACAGATGTCCAGGGACCCAGAACACAGGGCCCCTGGTGAGGGAAAGGTTGGATGGGCCTGAGCAGGTTCACGTGGTCAGAGTGGGAAGGACTCCTGGGGAGATGCAGCCTCAACCCCACCTGTCAGAGCTGTGGCTGTGTCCAGGAGAGATGACGAGGGTGACCCAGGACAGAGATATTGAGTGTGAGGACAGGGCCCAGAGGACCCTGGCGGCTGCTCAGATGCAGGATGTGAGGCAAGGCTCTGACCCAGCCAAGTCACAGGAGCACCCCACCCCTGAGCACACAGGTGACCTCACACTGAGCTTACTTGGTGCTGTATGACCAGCAGGAACATTGGGTCATCTGGACCTGAGTCCCTGGAAGGGCAGGGCTGGGTCTGTAGGACCTGAGTTTCCTCCATGGGTTTCCTCCTGGCAGAAATGAATAAAATGGGGTGACAAGGCTCAGCCCAGAGCAGCTGCCAGAGTAGCCCGGCGGCCCAGCTCAGCTCAGCTTCCTGGGGCTCAGCTGGGGTTGGGGAGCAGGATGCTTTATTCAGGGGCTGATCTGGCTGGGTGACGGGTGAGGTTCCAAGGTCAGGCAAGGTAGGGGGGGCGGTAGGGACAGAAATTAATCATGGAATGTTCCCACCACATTGTAGGCAGAGACAGTGGCCTGAGTCCCTGGGCCAGGGAAACTCACCATGAAGCCAGCATGGGCTGTCAGCCTCACGGCGGTCACACCCCAGGTGCAGAAATCAGCCCTGCAGGGAGTGGCAATGGATTTGCCAACAATCATACATTCAGACAAGTGCAAAGGGATCACAATACATAAATCAGATAAATTAGAGAAGAATCAGATTCTCCCCCCTTGCGTATTTCTTGGGTAGAATAGAATGGCTGGCTTATCCTGCAGTCCCTCCCTACCTGCCAGTTCCCTGCTGCAGCCCCTGGGAAGTCGAGTCCCTGAGTCACTGTCCGTGGTCCTGAAGAGCACAAACTACCGAAGGGCGTGTGAGTTAGGATTTTCTGGTTACATCTGCACTCGGGCTCGCTTGTGCGTGCTCTTTCTTTCTGCCCTTCCCCCCACCCTCTCTCTCTGAAAACAGAACTATAGCTTACAATCTTTTCATTTTAAAAAACTGATCATTATTACCAAAGAGAAGGTGGAGAGCTATTGGGGAACATTCAGTGGCCTGTCTCCCTCTCTCAGGACCTGGAGGAGGCTGTAAATATTACTGCGGAAAATGACACCATAGTCAGGATGACCAAGGCCAGGCTGCCCATGTGCTCTGTGTAATGAGCAATGAGCAAAGGGTGAAGATGGCCTTACGAAGTGTGGTGGACAAGGGACGGGCCTCTCAAAGATGTGCACATCTCCCCAGAATCTGTGAATTTGTCACATGGTAAAAAAAAAAAAAAAGACTTTGCAGATTAAATGAAAGATCAGGAGACTGGGAGAGTATTGTGGTTTAACCAGTAAGCAGGTGGGTCCAATATAATTACAGTCCAGGTCTCCATGACAGGGACAGACACACATAACTCACCTCTGCTCCCGTCCAGCCCCCAAGGTCAACCCCAGCCTAGTCTCCCTGACTCACAGCTCCCCATGTCTTCCCTCCCAGCTGCAGCCTGGATGCGCTCCTTGCTACTCTTGCTCCATGAAGGCAGGTTCCAGGAGGGACCCCCATCCCCAGCCCAAGGACCCAGAGGCTGCCCAGGATTCAGCTGATTCTCTGTCTCAGGCTCCATGTCCTGCGCCCTCCACAGGGTTGGGGACTTAGGGAACCCTCCGTAAGCCCACAAGGGAAGTTCCTGGAGGAAGCTAAGAAGCCACATCTGCTCTGTGGTCGATCCGGCAGTACACGTTTGTGTCACGGTATAGCAGTTCCTGCAAAGAGAAAGAAGAGGCCTCTGACCCCTGCAGGCTTCTCAGAGCAGGGAGTGGCCTCTCCCAGCTCTGGGCCCACCAGGCCACTCTGTGGCTGGACCTGGCTGTGCTCGGGGGGCTCCTGTTCCCAGGCCCCTCCCTGCTCTGCCCACCGCTCCCTGTTCCCGTTTTCACTGCAGTTTCCTGAGTCTCCAAGCTCAGCCAGGTGTGGGGTGGGGGCAGATCCTGGGTCCCCCGGGGCCTGCGGGACCAGAACATGGAGGGCCACACTCACCTCATAGGTGGGGCCAGCTGCCCTGGGGCCAGGTCGGGGGGCCTGGGTGGGCAGAGAGAGCCACGTCAGGGGACAGGGAGGAGAGTCATGGAGGCTGGGGCTGAGCCTGGAAGGGTCTTGTCTCTGACCAGCCAGGACTTACGTTCTGAGTCTACTTTGGGTCATTTCCCCTCAGGAGGGACCAGCTCTGCCTCCTGAGCTCAGCCTCCCAGCCTGGACACGACACCCCAGTCCCTGTCCTGTGCCCTCCCTGCACCCTTATTAACCCCGGACACTGACTGACGCTCCCAGCACCCACTCTGCTGCTGCTGGA
>CAUYSK010079192.1:0-19666 GCA_963575035.1 Avahi laniger | reverse complement strand
TTAAATTTAATGGCTAAGTATGTTAACTAGGTAAGCATATAGATATATTTTCATCATATTATTTGACATTGTTTCTTTTTTTTCCCCTTTATTTCAGAACATTAAGGATGTACAAATGTTTTTGTTATGTGGATAAACTCTGTAAAGCTGAAGTCAGGGGCTTTTAGCGTACCCTTCACCAGAGTACTGTACATTGTACCCAATAGGTAAGATTTTATTCCTCACCATCCTCCAACACTGCCCCTTTCTTAGTTTCCAATGTCCTATACACAACTATATGACCATATGTACTCATCATTGAGCCCTCACTTATTAGTGATACCATGTGGTGTTTTGTTTTTCCATTTCTGAGATACTTCAATAGGATAATGGTTTCCACTTCCATCCAAGTTGCTACGAAAGATATTATGTCATTTCTTTTTATTGCTGAATAGTACTCCATGGTATATATACACACCACATTTTCTTTATTCACTCATGAATTGATGGGCACTTAGATTGATTACATATCTTTGCAATTGTTAATTGTGCTGAGATAAACATTCAGATCCAAGTATCATTTTACAATAGTGACTCCTTTTCCTTTGGGTGGGAATCTTTTGGTGGAGTCTGTAGGGTTTTTTAGATACATGATCATATCATCAGCAAAGAAGGATAGTTTTAACATCTCTTTCCTGATTTGGATACCCTATATTTCTTTCTCTTGTCTGATTGCTCTGACCAGAACTTCTGGTACTATGTTGAATAGAAGTTGTGACAGTGGGTACCTTTTTATTGTTCTTGTTCTTGAGGAAATACGTTCAACTTTTCCCCATTCAAAATGATGTTGGCTGTGGGTTTCTCATATATGGCTTTGATTATTTTGAAGTATATTCCTTCTGTGCCTAATTTGTTGAAGGTTTTTTTTTAATCATAAAAGGGGGTTGTATTTTATCAAATGTTTTTTCTCCATCTATTGAGATGATCATATGATATTTTATTTTTACTTCTGTTTATGTGGTGAATCACATTTAATTGATTTGAATATATTGAACCATTCTTGCATCCCTGGTATGAAATCTACTCAATAACAGTGAATTATCTTTTTGATGAGCTGTTGAATTGGGCTTGCTAGTATTTCGTTGAGGATTTTTATATCTATATTCATAAGGGATATTTCTCTGTAGTTTACTTTTTTGTTGTTGTTGTCATATCCTTTCCTGCCTTTAGCATCAAGGTGATACTGGATTCATAGGATGAGACAGGAAGGATTCCCTCCTTCTTGATATTATGGAACAATTTCAATAGAATGTGTGTCCGTGCTTCTTTGTAGATCTGATAAGAATCAACTGTGAACTCCTCTTGTTTGGGGCTACTTTTTGTTGGGAGATTTTTAAAGTTTTTATTACTGTTTCAGTCCTGCTATTCATTATTGATCTGTTCAAGATTTCTATTTCTTTCAGATTCAGGCTTGGGAGGCTGCGTGTTTCCAAGAATTTATCCATTTCCTCTAGGTGTTCTAGTTTGTGTGCCTAGAGGTTTTCATAGCAGACACAAATGATATTTTTATTTCTGTGGTATTGGTTGTAACATCTCCTTTTTCATTTCTGGTTGAGCTTATTTGAGTCCTTTCTTTTCTATTTCTGGGTAATCTAGTTAGTGGTCTATCGATTTTGTTTCTCTTTTCAAATAACCAACTTTTTGTTTTGTTGCTCTTTTGTATTTTGTTTGTGTGTTTGTTTCTCTTTTGTTCAATTTTTCTCTGGGCTTTGTTATTTCTTTTCTTCTGCTAGCTTTGGGTTTAATTTGTCTGCTTTCTAGTTCCTTGAAGTGTGACATGATGTTGTTAATTTGTGATCTTTCTGTGTATTTTATGTCAGCATTTAAGGCTATGAATTTCCCCCTTACCACTGCTGTTACTGTATGCCATAGATTTTGGAATTATAGTTCCTGTTATCATTCAGTTCAAAACATCTTTTAATTTCCATCTTAATTTCATCATTGACCCAAGGATTGCTCAGAAGCAAGTAGTTTAATTTCCATGGCTTTGTGTAGATTTGAGAATTCCTTGCAGAATTGATATCTAGTTTTATTCCACTGTGATGCAAGAAGACACATAGCCCATGTGCTGATGAGACAAATGCATATCTTCTAGTTTGGGGGGAGAATGTTCTGTAAATATCTACTAGGTCCATAATGTTTCATGTTTTTTTTTTTTTTTGGTTGATTTTCTTCATTTGTTATCTGTCCACTTCTATAAGTGAAGTATTTAAGTTCCCAGCTATTATGCTGCTGTTGTTTATTTCTCTGCCTAGATCTAGTAGAATTTGTTTTGTGAATCTGGGAGCTCCTGTGCTATGTGTGTGTGTGTGTGTGTGTGTGTGTGTGTGTGTATAATAATTATATCTTCTTGCTGGATTTCTCCCTTTGTCATTACGTAATGATTGTCTTCCTGATTTTTAACCATTGTTGATTTAAAGTCTATTTTATATGATATAAGAATAGCTACTGCTTGCTTTTTGTTTTCATTTGTGTGGAATATTTTTTCTATTCCTTTACTTTGAATCAATGAGAATTCTGTAAGTCAGTTGGTTTTCTTGGAGAACAGAATATATTTGGGTTGTATCTTTTCATCCATTCAGCCAATTTATATCTTTTTATTGGAGCACTGAGATTGTTTATGTTCAATGTTAGTATTGACATGTGAGATACTGTATTGTTCATCACATTATACAATACCTCATTGTTTTGTTTTCCTTCTTATGCTAGTGTTTTATAATAGCTGTATGCTTTAACTTTTATGTTTGTACATTGGTGGATATTGATTATTCTATTCCATGTACAGAGCACTTTTGATTGTTTCCTGCAGGGTAGGTCTAGTGGTGAGAAATTCCCTTAGTGTTTGCTTGTCTGGGAAGGGCTTTGTAACTACTTCACTAATGAAACTTAATTTTTCAAGATACAAAATTCTTGGCTGGAAGTTATTCTCTTTAAAAATGCTAAAAATGGGACCCCAATCCCTTCTGTCTTGCAAGGTCTCTGCTCAGAACTCTGTTGGATTTTCCTTTGTAAGTCAGTTTTTGCTTTCACTTTGTAGCTTGTAGGATTTTCTCCTTCATTTTGACTTTGACCATATTGATAACTATGTGTCTTGGTGATGTCTTATTTGCTGTGACTCTCTAAGTGTCCAATGACCACCTTGCATCTAGATATCTAAATCTTTGGATATGCCGTGGAAGTTGTCCTCAATTATGTCCTCAAATAGTTTTTTCATTCTTTTTGATTTTTCTTCTTCTCCGTCATGAATACATATAATTCTATATTACTTCATTTTACATAGTCTGATATTTCTCTGAGTGATTGTTCATTATTCTTTATTTTTTTTCCTACAATTTTGACTGAATTAATTCAAAAGCTCTGTCTTTAAGCTTCAAAATTCTTTTTTGTGCTTTGTCTAGTCTGTTGTTAAAGCTCTCTGCTATATTTTGAAATTCCCTAAATGACTCTGTTCTTTCTTTAAGTTCTGTTATATCTTTTCTTATGTTATCTATCTTTTTAGAGAATTTTTCATTCATTTCCTGAATTATTATTTTTGATTTTTTTTGTTAATTTTCAACTTTTTCATCAATCCCATTCATATTATTTTTCATCCATACTTTGAATTCTATGTCTGATGCTTCAACAATTTCCTTCTCCATTGCTGGAGACTTATTGTGATCCTTTGAGGTTGTTGATACATCTTGTTCTTTAATGTTGCTGGAGTTCTTATGCCAGTTTCTTCTCATTTGAAATCTCTTCTCTCAGCTCAAGATAGTTAAGTTTGTGTGTGCCTATTCTCCTCCATTGGGATCTCTCCTGCTTAGTGCAAAGAAAGAGAGGTCCCTGTGTTCTGTTTCAGAGGATTAGAGTAGAGATGGGCGAATGCACTGTGAACATTTAACACTGCTGTTCTTCTGTCTCATCATTCCCTGTCACCGGCAGTCCACATGCTGCATAATAAGTGATTGCCCTGCCTGTTTCTCTCAACAGCTGTGATTGTCAGCCCACACTGGTTTGAACGTTGCCCAATTCAGATCCATGGTAGGCAGCATTTGTCAGCCCATGTGGCTTGAGCACAGTCCCATCATGTCCACAAATGATTGTGATTGTCATCCCAGGACAGCCTGAGTACTCACTCCACCCAGGTCCCCTGGGAGCAGTGGAGGTGTGTAGCTTCTGACCGTGGGACTCACAAGAGTGCCCAGCCTCTCTGTTCCCTCCGTGGTCTGGCAGGAATATTGTAGAGGCAGTAGCAATGAATCTGACCCTTGGCTCAAGGCAGTGCTCTGTGCCTGTGATCTCAAAGTGTCACCAGCCACAGTGGCCAGTGTTCTCAAGGCAATGAGTCTTTTCCATGTCTTCATTCCAGGGCTATGTTACTGCACGATCTCTAGTCAGTTCCTTTTGTCAGCCCTGTGACCTTCTGCAGTGGAAGGTCCCTGTCATAAATCAAATGCTAATGACCATGGGGGCAGTGTGGAGCTGCAGGATTTTCTTTTTTGCCCCTCTCATTCACACTGGGTGCCTCCCATCACCTATCTCTTGATTTCCAATGCTCTTTAGTAGATGATGAAGGTGATATCCACTTGCCACCTTCAACCCTCTCTGTGAGAGCAGTGTGTGCAGGCTGCTTCTAGGCAGCTATCTTTGCCTTTGTCCAATTTTATTTTATCTTATTTTTCTATCAGATATTTTCATAGTAAGTTAAGTGTTCCAGGGCATATATTCTCATTATGTACTGGGAAGCCAGCTAGAAGTTTATGGGTCATTTTTCACTATGAAGATAGAAAATCAATCTGCTTGAATAGATACATAAGACCTGAAGGAAGTCTTGGTGCTTGGTAGCAAGGCAAGATCATCTGCATAGAGTTGTATAATAGAGAGAGGCAAGGTTTTTTATCTTTATTGATAGATAGGTACATTCTCTAAGAATGATATAAAATAC
The DNA here is from genome assembly GCA_963575035.1 of Avahi laniger. Taxonomy (NCBI): domain Eukaryota; kingdom Metazoa; phylum Chordata; class Mammalia; order Primates; family Indriidae; genus Avahi; species Avahi laniger. Next base: position 14,703 of record CAUYSK010079192.1, on the reverse strand, counting down.
ATTCTCCCTGGCAAAATATATGTTAAGACATCTAAATAACATAAATAGAAACTTGAAGTACTAAATTCAAATAAATGATAAGACAAGAAGTCAAAATAGTTTGGTGGCCATGCCCCACTTGGCTCTCTACCAGTGCCCCATCATTGCAATACACCTTATCTAAAAAAAGACACTTGAAATCATTAGAATAAGACATTGCCAAAAACTATCTTTCAACATTTAGGTTCATAAAGAAGAATTAAACAAAAGAATTGCCAAAACATATGTTCTAGGTATATAAAATTAATTAATGTTAAGGCATTTTTTTCTCTTAATCAACAAGTATACAGTGGATGCAATATGGAATCCAAATATCTATTTGTGAATATCCAAAATTATTTGTGAGGAGTGCTACTTTGGGAAACCATATAAAGTAATATTTGACTACTATTTTACTGGATTATGATAAAGGAATCAATAAAATAATGTATCGTTCTAATAAATTATGATATTACCTCCTCAAATTCCTAATTACTAAGATTTTTAAGTAGAATTTGCATAATATATTTGTTTTCAACCATAATATTACATGTTACACAAAGATATTAGATAATATCTTTTCTTCTTCAATAAGAAATTAAGGTAAACTACAGTTATTGCTAGGTTGATGGTATTATCAAATGAGGTCACTGGATGCATAGTGTTTTGGAGATTGCACTCTATTTATAAGAGGGACAAATCCAAAAGTGTTAAGTTAAACCTCTGTAAGAGAAAACACTTTGGAAAAACTAATATGCATTTAATATATGTATAAGATAATGTTCTGTCTTATACTATCCAAGTATTATAAGAATAATTATTCTGATATATTATACAAGAACAAAAATATGAGACATATATGTAGAAAGAAAACTAAGAAAAAAACAAATATGAGTTATATTTTCTTAAGTGGGACTGCTTTTTCTAGATATTCTATTACAATAAAAAGATATGGAAAAGTCAAGCCATTAGAACAAACCAAAGAAACAAACAAATAAGCAAAAAAAAATAAAAATCTTAAAAAAAATTAAAAATCTTCATTGATATCTTAGAACAATGAGTGAAGCTACTACACATTTTTACATTTTATGCAAATACCACTTCAAAATTAGTTACAATGTTCAGATGCTGTGTACTACCACATTATAATCCAAATATAGTCTTTAGTACTCTCTGTCTATGACAATATAGACAATAAATACCAGCTTATATGCTCTATAGATAAGTATCACTACTTAGAATCCATCGATATGATTTTGAATTACTAAATTCACTTATCTCTCCCTTAGTGATACTAACACATTCCTAAAAATTGATGGTCCAATAGCCATGGATCTCAACCTGCCCTATCCCTCATATCTTATATTAAATACACTGAATTAAACTTGCTGTATTACCAGTATTTTTACCTCTCTAGCTTTGAATATGCTCTCTAATATGTGTGGCTCCTCTTCTCCACACCACAATCCCATCTATTTCAATGTTACCTACTTTGAACAGAAATTTTAGGGTTTAAGATTGGCACGTTCCAAACTATGTCTCCATGGTCCATTAATGTGCTTTTGTATCTATGTCTGTACATATAACATTTTTTTGTGAATTATTATTTCATAGATGAATTGCCCATAATGAAATATTGCTTTATCAAAAGTAGGAATCATGTGTTTTCATGTCATCATCTTGTTTTTGGAGAATAGTATAAAGTTTTTGAATTTATATATAAAATATTAATATATCGCTATTAAGGAATATGCAACAATTTCACAGTTGAAGTGATATTTAAAATGTCCTTAAAATTAAAGGATGAGGGGAATTTGGACTGGAAAATATGAGATACAAGACCAGTCTAGGCAGAGAGAATGGGACAAGCCAGCGGTCCTCATAGTGTGTTCCATAAACTGCAATGTGATCCACAAGGTGCTATCAAGGAATAGAAGTAGAGCAAAGTAAGAACAATTTTCACAATAATACTAAACTGTTTTATATCCTTTTCACTGTGTTTACTTTTGACATGATGATGCAAAAGCAATGATAGGTAAATTTGGGGGGGGTTGGAAAATACGTTTATTTTCATAAATGTATATATGCAAAATTTTAATTGAACTACCACTGTTATGTTTAAAAGTAGCAATAGAAATAATAACTTTGATAGTTCCATTTTTTAAAATGGTGTTAGCAGATTCATCCTACATAAAGTTTTTTTTGATCTTTGAAGATTTTTTAAGAGTATATGATCCTGAGATCAAAATTATTGTAAATGGCAGATATAAACAAAAGAAGGAAGGAAAGTGAAGAAGGCACATTAGGGAACAGAAGAGTCCAACTGGGGATGGGGAACCTGTAGCCTCGGGGCCACATGTGACCTTTTGGATCCTTGAGTGCAGCCTTTTGACTGAGTCCAAACTTCACAGAACAATTTCCTTAAAAGAATTTATTCTGCAAAATTTGGATTCCGTCCAGAGGCCACACTTAGGGATCTGGAGGGCCACATGTGACCTTGAGGCTTCCCTACCCTGATGAGGCTCTAGGTATTGGAACTACTTTGGGAAGTTTACATGCACACAGAGATCCATGAAGCATTCTAATACCTAAGCCCTCCTTGTAAAAGTTAGAGGCATGTCATATTTTCCTCAGAAATAAATAATGTAGTAAGATTTCAGCATATTTAATGAACAATATTTTGTGCCTAATGGAAAATTCATAGGTTAAACTAATTTATATAATGAAAAGTATGAGCAAGGTGAAGAGAATCATTTATATAAAACATATATCTGGGAAAATTGCCAAGAAATCACTAAGGTGATATGAGACTCCATGTTTATTATGAGGACTTTTAATTTAGATTACAGAACAAGCATAGTTTCTGAGCTCCTTTCCCTCTCTACAGTTGTGATATGTCCTATATACTTGGCTGTAACACCCATGTTCGCATCTCAATAGAAGTTTTCTGTCTATGAATAAAGCATTGTTAAAATATTAGTTTTTTTTAATTTCAGAATATTATGGGGGTACAAAAGTTTTTATCACATGATTTACTTTTGTGTAGTTTGAGTCAAGGTTATATGTGTGTCCCTCACCAAGATAGCATGCATTGTACCCATTAAATGTGAATTTACCCATTGCGTCCTCCACCTTCCTAACTGCTTAATTTCTGTTCAGTTTTATTGCATATATCCATATGGGTGTTGATCAATTAGTTCCAGTTTAATAGGAAGTACATGTTGTACTTGCTGTTCCATTTTTGTGATACTTTGGTTTGAAGAATGGTCTCTAGTTCCATCAAGCTGGTTATGAAAGGCATTAATATTAGTTCACTATCTTTTATGGCTGATGAGTACTCCATGGTACACATATACCACATTTTATTAATCTACTCAGGTATCGATGGACACTTCAGTTGATTCCACCATGTTTGCAATTATGAATTGTGCTGCAATAAACATTCAAATGCAAACATCTTTTTGATAAAATGATTTTTCGCCCCTTTGGGTAAATACTCAATAGTGGGAATGCTGGATCAAATGGTAGGTCTATCATTTGGGGTCTCTCTATACAATTTTCCATAAAGGTTGTACTAGTTTGCAGTCCCACCAACAGTATATAGACGTTCCCTTCTCTCCACATTCATGCCAGAAACTGTTGTTTGGGGGCTTTTTGATAAAAGTCATTCTCACTGAAGTTAGGTGGTATCTCATTGTGGTTTTGATTTGCATTTCTCTGATGATTAGAGACATTGAGCATTTATTTATATGTTTATTGACCATTAATCTACCTTATTTTGAAAAGCTTCTGTTCACAACTTTTGCTCATTTTTTAATAGGGTTGCTTCATATTTTTCTTTTTCTTTTTTTTATTTCAGGATATTATAGGGGTACAAATATTTTTGTTTCAAGTAATGCCTTTTCCTCACCCAAGCCAAAGGTAGAGTCATGCCCTTCTCCCATACAGTGTACACTGCATCCATTAGTTGTGAGTTTACCCACCCCTACTCTCCCACCTGACTGACACTCAATGAATATTACTGCCATGTGAGCACCTTAGTGTTGGTTAATTATTACCAACTTGATGGTGAGTACATGTGGTGTTTGTTTTTTCATTCTTGTGATACCTCACTTTTAAGGATGGGCTCAAGCTTTACCCAGGATAATATAAGAGGTGCTAGGTCACCATTATTTTTTGTAATTGAGTAGTATTCCGTGGTATATATATACCACATTTTATTAATCCACTAATGTATTGATGGGCACCTGGGTCATTTACATATCTTTACAATTGTGATTTGTGCTGCCACAAACATTTGAGTGCAGATATCTTTATTATAGAATGTCTTTGTTTCCTTTGGATACATGTCTAGTAGTGGAATTGCTGGATCAAATAGTATTTCTATTTTTAGCTCTTTGCTGTATCTCCAAATTACTTTCCACAGATGTTGCTCTAATTTACAGACCCACCAGCAGTGTAAGGGTCTTCCAACTTCTCCACATCCACACTAGTTTTTGTTGTTTTCGGACTTTTTGATAAAGGCCACTCTCAATGGAGTTAAGTGATATCTCATTGTGGTTTTGATTTGCATTTCCCTAATGATTAGAGATGTTGAACATTTTTTTAATATGTTTGCTGGCCATTAATCTCTCTTCTTTTGAAAAGTTTCTGTTCATGTCCTTTACTCATTTATTAATCAGGTTGTTTGATTTTTTCCTGTTGATTTTTTTAAGTCATATATAGATTCTTGTTATCAGGCCTTTATTGGATGTATAGAAAACAAATATTTTCTCCCATTCTATAGATTGTCTATTCACTCTAATGACAGTTTTCTTGGCTGTACAGAAGCATTTTAATTTGATCAGGTACCATTTATTTATTTTTGTTGTCACTATGATTGCCTTGGGCATCTTCATCATAAATTCTTTCCCCAGGCAAATGTCTATAAGAATTTTTCCAACATTTTCTTCTAGAATTCTTATAGTTTCATGTGTTAGGTTTAAGTCTGTTACCCACTGTGAGCTGATTTTTGTGAATGGTGAGAAGTGTGGATGTTTTAATCTTCTAAAGGTGGCTACTCAGTTTTCTAAGCACCATTTATTGAATAGGGATTCTTTTCCCCAGCGTATGTTTTTGTCCGCTTTGTCAATGAACAGATGACAATATGCAGCTGGTTTTATATCTGGGTTCTTTGCTTTGATTCATTGGTCTATGTCTCTGTTTTTGTGCCATTACCGTGCTGTTTGGGTTACTATAGCCTTGTAGTATAACATGAAGTCTGGTAAAGTGATGCCTTTCAATTCATTCTTATTGTTTAAATTTGCTTGGTTACTCAGGGCTTTTTCCAGTTCCACATAAAGTGAAGAACCATTTTTCTTAGATATGTGAAAAATGACTTTGGTATTTTAATGGGGATTGCATTGAATCTGTAGATAAGTTTGGGTAATATAGATATTTCAACAATGCGGACTCTGCCAATCCATGAGCATTATATGTTTTTCCACTTGTTTGCATCCTCTGCAATTTCCTTCATCAGTGATTCATAGTTCTCCTTGTAGAGATTTCTCATCTCCTTAGTTAAATATATCCCTAGGCATTTTATTTTCTTTGATGCTATTGTGAAAGATACTGAGTCTTTGATTTGTTTCTTGACTGTTGTTGGCATATGAGAATGCTATGGACTTGTGTGTATTGATTTTGTAAGCTGAAACTTTGCTGAATTTGTTTATCAATTTCAGTAGTCTCTTTGCAGAATCTTTGGGGTTTTCTAGATGGAAGATCATATCTTCATCAAACAGAAATAGTGTGACCTCTTCTATCCCCATTTGGATACCCTTAATTTCCTTCTCTTGTCAGATTGCTCTGGGTAGAATTTCCAGCATTATTTTCTATAGAAGGGTTGATAGTGGGCAACCTTGTCTGGTTCCAGTTCTATGAGGGAATACATTCAATTTTTTCCTATTCGGTATGATGTTGGCTATGGGTTTGTCTTATATGCCTTTTATAATTGTGAGGCAAGCTTCATCTATGCCTATTTTGCTAAAGGTGCTTAACATAAAAGGGTGCTGGATTTTCTCAAATGCTTTTTCTGAATCTTTTGATAGAATCATGGATTCTTTGTTTTTGATTCTATTTATGTGGTGAATTACATTTATAGATTTGCATATGTTGAATAATCCTTTCATCTCTGGGATGAAGCCCACTTTGTTGTAGTGAATGACTTGTTTGATGTGTAGCTGAACTCAGTTTGCTAGTATTTTATTTAGAATTTTTGCATCTATATTCATAAGGGATGCTGATCTGTAATTTTCTTTTTTTGTTGTGCCCTTTCCTAGCTTTGGTATCAAAGTTATATTGACTTCATAAAATGATTTGAGAAGGATTCCTTCCTTCTCAATATTATGAAATAATTTCTGCAATATTGTTACCAGTACTTCTTTGAAGGTCTAGTAAAATTTGGATATGAAACCATTTTTTATATAGGGAGACTTTTTATTGCTGCTTCAATTTTGATACTTGATATTTGTCTGTTTAGGAATTCTATTTCTTCCTGATTTGGCCTAGGAAGGCTGTGTGCTTCCACTAATTTGTTCATTTCCTCCACATTTTTAAGTTTATATGCATAGAGATATTTACAGTACTCTGAGATGATATTTTCCATTTCTGTGTTATCAGTCTGATTTCTCCTTTTTAATTTCTGGTTGTACCAATTAGAGTCCTTTATTTTCTGCTTCTGGTTAATCTAGTGAGACAAGTGTCAATTATGTTTATCCTTTCAGTGAACCATGTTTTAATTTCATTAGTGTTCTGTATAATTCTTTTGTTATTGATCTTATATAGCTTTGCTATGGTGTTGGTTATTTCTTTTCTTCTGTTGGGTTTGGAATTGTCTTGTTCTTTCTTTTCCAGTTCCTTGAGATGGTTCATAACATAATTGATTTGTCATCTCTCTGTCTTTTGGATGTAGGCATTTAGGGCTATGAATTTTCCTCTCAGGACTGCTTTAGCTATATCCCCCCAGATTTTGAAAACTTGTGCCCTGTTTATCATTTAGTTTGAAGAATCTTTTGATTTCCATCTTAATTTTCTTCCCCACCTAGCTATCATTCAGGAGTAGATTGTTTAGTTTCCATGACTTTGTGTATAGAGGAGTGTTTCTGTAGGAGTTGATTTCTAATTTTATTCCACTGTGGTCTGAGAAGATACATGTTATAATTTCTATTTTTTTAAATTTTCTTGAGACATATTATGTGACCCAGGATGTGATCAATCTTAGAGAATGTTCCATGAGCTCATGGGAAGAATTCATATTCAGTGGTTGTTGGATGAAATGTTCTATAGATATCTTTTAGGTCCATTTGCTGTAGACTTTTGTTTATGTTGATTTTTTCTTTGTTTATTTTCTGTCCCATGTTCTGAGGTTCTGTCCCATTCTGTCAGTGGGATGTTGAAGTCTCCAGCTATTACAGTGCTACTGTTTATCATTTTGTTCAGATAAGTAGGATTTACTTTATGAATCTGGGAGCTCCTGCATTAGGTACATAAATATTTAGAATTGTTATGTCTTCTTGTTGAATTGCTCCACTTACCATTATATAATGATTATCTTTGCCTTTCTTTATTTTTGTTGATTTGAAATCTATGGTACCTGATATGGGAGTGGCTACAGCAACTTTCTTTTGTTTTCTATGTGCATGGAATATTGTTTTTCATTCTTTCCTCTTGATTTGAATGAGTTCTTTTGGGTTAGATGCATTTCCTGGAGACAGAAGATACTAGGCTTTTTTTTTTTTTTTTAATCCATTCAGTCAGCCTATATCTTGTGAGTGAGGAGTTCAAGCCATTCACATTTGTTGAAAGAATTGATAAATAGGGTGGATTTCTTTTCACCCTGTTGAGTAGAACTTTATTGCTCTGTGTTACCTCTTAAGCCATTGTGGTACCTGGGCTCTGACCTTTTTCTTTTGGGTGATTTTACACTGGTGGGTATCTACCGTGTTGATTGGTGTATAATGCAGTTCTGAGTACTTCTTGCAGGGCAGAAGGGCATTTGTCTTGACAAATTCCCTCATTGTTTGCTTATCTGAAAAGTTCTTTATTTCTCTCTCATGTAAGAAACTGAGTTTTGCAGGATGCAGAATTCTAGGCTGGCCTTTATTCTGTCTGAAAGACTTGAAATTGGGTCCCTATCCCTTCTGGTGTGTAAAGTCTCAGTTGAGAAATCTGCAGTTAGTCTGATAGGTTTTCCTTTGTAAGTTACCTGATGTTTCTGCCTTGCTGCTCCTAGGAGTTCCTCTTTCATGTTCCTTTGGTGTAATTAATGACTATGTCTCACAGTGATTGTCTCCTTTCAATCAAGCTTCCAGGAGTCCTTTGAGCTTCTTGTGTCCAGATATTAGAATTCTAGCAAGGCCAGGAAAATTTTCCTCATTTATTTCTTGAATAGATTTACCAACACTTGTTAATTTTCTTCTTTGCCTGCAGGAATGTCTATGATTGTTATGTTTGGCCTCTTTACATGATCCCATTTTTTCTAGGCTTTGTTCATTCCTCTTATTTTTCTGTTCTTTCTCTTTGACTGACTTGTTTTGCTCAAAAGTGTTATTTTCAAGCTCAGAGATTCTTTCTTCTCACTGATATATCCTATTCTTAAGGCTTTCCACTGTGTTTTGTAAGTCCTTGAATGAATTTTTCATTCCCAGAAGTTCTGTTTGGTTTTTCTTTAATAATTCAGTTTCTTTAGAGAATTTTTCACTCATTTTCTGCATTGTTTTTGATTTCTTTGTGTTGGGTTTCTATTTTCTCTTGTATTTTATTGAGCTTCTTTATAATTCATATTCTAAATTCTTTATCTTTTTTTAATCTTTTCATTTAGTTTGATATCCATTAGTAAGGAGTTATTGTTTTCTTTTGGGGGTACCCTTTCACTTTGATTTTTTATATTTCTGGAGTTCTTTCTCTGGTTCCTTCTCATCAGGCCTCTCAATTGAAAGCTGAGTGTGTTAGGGCTGCTTATGGACCTATCTTTCCCAGCTGTGAAGATTTGTCTGTGACCATATCAGAAAGAGGAGTACTGATCCTGTGTTGCTTGTAGGGTGCTATAGCAGGTTTGGTGGACCTTTTATGTTACACCACTGTGGCAGCTCCACTGTCAGTGGCAGGCTTGACTGGGAATGTGCCCCCACAGTGAAACAGGCTTCTCGGCACTGAGTTATCTCACAGTTCCTAGAGGAGGAAAAGGGGTTGTATTCTCCTTGTGTCACTCTTATGTCCTGGGAGTACTGGGTCTTGCCCTCCTATTCAAGCCCCTGGTAGGTGATCCCACAAAATTCCACTATGGTGGCTCCACTCTTGGTAGCAGGTTTGGCTGGAAACATGCCCCTGCCATAGAGAAACAGGCTTCGCAGCATAGGGCACTCTCTTGATTGCTATGGGTGTGAGGGACTGTGTTCTCCCTACATCACTCTGATGTCTTAGGGGCATCAGTCCTGTCTGCTTGCCTAAGCCATTAGAAGGTGATCCCACAGAATGCCACTGCTGAAGCTCTGCTCTTATTGGCAGGCTCTGCTGGGATCACCCCCACCAGAGAGAAACTGGCTTCTCAATACAAAGCATTCACATGGTTGCTATGGCAGGGGAGGGGCCATGGCTACAAGCCATGTTGGGCCAAAATTACTTTGGGTAATGCCAGGAATGGAAGCGGTGTAGAGGAGGAGGCATCTAGGTATAAAAATGCTGGCCCTCTGGTCTTTCAAGACACTCTCCCGGGAAGTGGGAATTCTGTGTCCTGCTTCTCCTCAAAGTCATCCACATGGGGGAGGGGAGCCCTCTTACCCTTTTCTCTGGGCTCTGGGCCTCTCTGGATTTGGTCAGTGCCACTGTCCTCATTTCTCTCTCTTCCTCTTTCTCACCTTCATGACCCTTCTCAGTGGGATCTCTGGATGCCTCTGCTGTCTCTCCCTGTGATCCACACCCAAGCCACAATTTTCTCTGCTTTCCTCAGTCCAACAATCTGCATAGGTCAGCCAGGACAGTCCAACCAACAAAACAATATTCTCTGAACTGTTGGTTCATCATGGTGAAACTTCTCAACTGGTAAGGTGTGGCACACTGATCTTGGCCATGCTAATGTAAAAGAAAATAAAAATCTCAGGACCACCCCTCTGATTTCTTATGCAAAAAGCTAAAATATTAAAATTTGAAATATAAAAAAATTGAGTCTATTAAATATATTGAAAATTTGAAAACTTAATTTTATAGTGCTTCTAAGAGTGTAATAGTTCTTAATTTTGAAATTCATACCTAACTTATTGGCTTTGAATTTTTTCTCTGTTTATTTTCCCTTCATCAAAAAATTAGTTTTCCAAGATCCTGTTGATGTTCATAATGTCTTCTGTACTCTTATATGATTCTTTTTTCCCCTAAAAATTGAGATTTTTTAATTCTATTAAAATAAGATATGGAAAATATATTATCTAAAACTTTAATTAAAGTTTGAAATTAATTCCTGTAATGTAAAATTTAAAAAGGGCTCAATGTAAAAGATTTCAACAATAAGACACTATTGTTCACCAAATACAATAATCATGAAAAGGATATTCAATTACTATAGAAATAATTTATTTAATGGGGAAGTGGTAAATGATACTTCATTTCACACACAAGCTAAAATTGTTTTTTTTTTTCCTATTCTTTTCTATTCTTCTTTTCACTGCTATATTTCTTTCACTTTAATTCCTCTTTTACATCACAACAACTGAGTGGGGATGAATTTATTCTTCATGAACCATGATTCAGAGTTTGCAGACATTCTAGAAATGTCATCTGTTCAGCGAGGAGTAGTAAGGACATAATAACAGAAATTCTTCACTCAGTTTGATATGGGTGGGAGCTCAAAAATCTTTTATCCTAGGAAAAAATTAATAAAAATTTTGGTTGAATTATGAGAATAAAAAAGATGAGAAAATGTGCCATGTGCATGTTGGTAAAGAAATGATGAGGGATATTCCATTAAAACATTGTTTCCTAGAGGTCAAGACTCAGAAGGTTTTAGGTGTGTGTGTTTATGGCAGAGCTTGGTGGAAACTCAAATATTGTTTCTTATGATGGTAAAATGTAAGTTACTCAAGTTTGCAGTCCTAAAGACTATTCTCTGTCCACTTTCTTTTTATGCTCCAAGATTTTATAGCTTATTTTATGAAGGAGAAATATTTTTTAGCTGGGTTGGCTCACTATGAGATGCTGGGCTCAGAAAAAAATTTCTTACACGAAAAGAGAACATTTAGAAGGTCTGTCTTCTTTTTGTCCCCAATTCCCTGACTTTTAAGGACATAAGCAATTTACATAGAAAATACATATAACATTTTTAAAGAAAATAGTGTATATAATATACATATAACATATCCTTGCAAAGATAGAAAACATTTTCTGCCCAACAGAATGTGGGTGAAAATTAATAAAACCTTTTTTAAAATTAAAAAGGAAGATGATCTGCTTCAAACATTTTTAATAGTATAGTGTTTTGTGCTATTTTTATTACTCTTCTTCAGCGATATTTCTGGAGAAATAATTTAACATGGTGGAGTGTATTTCAGTAGCCAAAAGCCAAACAGGTAAATTGTGGCAAGGATGTGTAGGTGGGAATGAAAATACAATTTAACTTAATAATTTTTCTCTGATATTAAAAGAAATTACGTAGCCATTAAAATAAGAAATAAAATTATTTAAAGGAAAATATATTTGGGGGTATAAAATAAATATGAATTCATTTTAATGTAATTTGTTGAAGGTTTCAATCTGTGACATATTTACTCTTTCGGTTTCCATGTTACAAGCTGACCAATGAATCATATGATACTGATATCCTTCATATGTATTAGTCCCTAATGTCTTGTCAGTGTCATACAATTTACTGTTTAATCATGACTCTTGGTAGTTGAGAAGTGCCTGGACTCTACAAATGACAACATTAACTTTTATACATAGCACCCTTGATACATGTAAAGGTTATATAGAGGGAACTAAAATCTAACCTCTACTTGGACCCGATTCTCTCTTTATCTCCAGCGTGTTCCACGGAAAAAATGGATGGATAAGGATTTCTCTATATTTTTCCCCATATTCACAGCAGCATCGAAGGAGGATATTTTTGCTACACCATTAAATATTTAAACATGACATTAGGGTTAAAAAGTATATCTTTGGTGGAATAGTCAGAGAGAACAATGAACATATTCAATCACATATTTTATTCATGGGTTTCTTGTTTTGTGTTATTGCTTTCTACCTCCCATAGACTTATTTTCATCACAGTAACTCCAGGCAGCTGCTATAATACCTAGATTGGAAAGCATGATTGAATGAATAAATGGATGAATAGATCAAAGAAATGAAAATGGCATGATACAGAATGGAATATTATAAGATCATTAAATATCATGTTTCTGAGAATTATCATTTGACATGAAAAATAGTTATGTTTAAATATTCCAATATGTAAAATGTAAGCAAGAAATACATCAGAAAAAAGAATAGAAACAACAACAATATTAGCTAACATTTATATAGTGCTGTTTCAGTGCCAGGGACTATTGTAAGTATACTGCTATAAACCAACTCATACAATTCTCTCAATAATATACCGAGACACAAATAATTCCATTAGTCTACCTATTTTACATGAATAGTAAGAGGCATATCTGTGATTTAAATATGAATTGTTTGATTACAAAGTATGCCTTGCAAACACATATAAAAATTTTGGATTTTACTCTGAGCAAGATGGAAAGCTATTGGCAGAGTATGAGCAGAAGAGTGATATGGACTGACAAGTTGTAGAAAGGATCATTTTTAAGAAAACCTATTAGCAGGAGTATAGCTAGGTGGTGAGACAAGGATGGAATAAAAAAATTCTTTAATGACCCAGAAGTGAGATATTACTCACTCTCTGATTATAATGTTACCAATGGAGGCAGTGAGAAAATCAGACTCCAAATATATTTTGAATGCATAACCAATAGAATGTGATGATGAAATCAATATTGTATGAAGGAATCAAAGATGATTGTTTGTATGTGGCCTAAGCTACTGGAAGGGTAGACTTATCTTTCCTGAGTTTATGTAAAAGCTGCCAGCTTGACATAAAACTGCAATGACATCTTATAGTCACATTTGTGGTGCTCCTTTGAAAATAATTCCTTAAAAGCATTCATTACATCATGCCATTTGCCCAAGAAGTAGAATGCATAGCTCTGGAAACCAAGGCATAGGAGTGGAAGTCTTTGACTCGGCATCATTCTTGGTGTCTCAGCAATCCATGGGGAGTAGTATCTTTTACCCTCTTACATTAATTCTAGGCTTTGTAGATGTAAAGGTCCTGGTTGTCATAAGGTGACACTTCCATCATGGGGCACAGTAAGATTTCCACTAAATTTAAAGCTATGACTTCCACTTGGGTACTTTGGGGTCCTCATGCCAGAAGACCAGAAGTGCTAGTCAAAAGGAGAATAATCTAGAATGAGTAGCAGCACAGGGAGGTGATGATATTTACAGCTTCAAGATCACATGTGCAGCACAGAACTTACTTTGACCTACTAACTCTTTTCTCCTGAGTTTTCCTAGAAATTATGATGAGCTAAAATCCCGAAGAAATAGTGCCTATATTATATAAACTTAAGGAGAGAAGAAAGTTGATCTGAATGTGCAAAAGATAAATTTTATAGGTATTGTTGGCACCCTGGCCAAATCTCCTTACCAAGTTTATACATACAGCTAAAGCTACTGTTGCCATCTTCTCTGGAGATTGCCCACAGCCTAACAGGGATTGTCTCATCAAGGATATTGTGCACTCCTGCCTCTGGGAGTGGGAGAGAGCCATAGGCAAATGACGGACTGACAGAGGGTACAAAAGGCCATCTTCTTTACTATAAGGTGGGAAGAATTCTATAGTGTGGTTTGTACTCCAGAGCTCCCTGTGGGATCAGATGGAATCTAATCTTTAGTTGAAATAATATCCAGGCTTAGCATTTTTCACTTTAATCTTATGTCCTTTACCTGAAATTACTCCTTCAATACATCACTTTTCTCAGGCTTTATTTTTAGTGAACCCAACCTAATACAAGGCAATTAATGATAAGATGAAGGGAAAATCCATCTGAGAGAGGCTTACCAAGCAAGAGTGAGGAATGATGTCCTCTTTGCCACTAAATATGTAGAAGAGTAGAAGCTGTTATGTGCCAAATGTGGTGTCTCCCTATAAAACTCATATGTTGAAATCCCGCCACTCAGTGTGACAATATTAGGAGATAGGATAATTAGGATTAGATGACATCATTAGGTGGAGTCTTGTGAATGGGATTAATGTCCTTATAAAAATCTTGGACTTCCTATTCTTTAGACTCGTGAGATTTGTTCTTTTATAAGCCACCCAGTTTATGATATTTTTTTATAGCAACCCAGACTGACTAAGACAGAAATCAGTATTCATTCTCTAAGATGTGTTTGATTAATATATAAAAAGGTATAAACGGTGTTGTATGTTAAGAGCAAACTTTTCTTGGAGGCTGAGACAAAGAAGAGATGAAGTTTTAATTGCATGTGGGCAAATGGGAAGAATTGATTGACAGCACAGGAGGCACAGCATTCTGGGTGGAAGAAATGCTTTGAGTAATCCCAGAAGGCCTTTCATGCTGGGATAGGGGATGT
>CAUYSK010079191.1:0-24585 GCA_963575035.1 Avahi laniger | reverse complement strand
CTTCCACTGCCCCCCAAAGACACTACATTACTCAAGTTTGAGACATGTCTGCAAGTCTGTGTTTTTAATTATAAATAGCTACTACAGAAACATAATAAATACTTAGTGATTGTTTTGGAATATAACTTATCTTTATGCCTGAGTTTCCACATTTCACATCGGAGATAATAATATATACTTCTCAAAGGATTAAATATGAGCATTAAATTTCTTTAAATCTAATATGCTAGAGGCACTGCTATTTTTTTATACCAGTAGTATGGGAAAAAAGACATTGAATCATATACTGATTTGGAAAAGGTTAAATGTAGGGGGAAAGTCCATCTTTAATGGATTGGGTAAGTAGAATCCACTTTCTGCATTTGTAAGACAGAGTCCTCAATGCAGGACTATGAACGAAGCACCAAGACCATGGATGCCCCTATTTCAAGGACTCTTAGGAGGCAGCTGGCTCATAAGCTGGGGTGTCAGATGGAACCGGTTTTAAATGTTGGCTCCAACATTTACTATTAGCATGGCTTTGGACAATTGCTCAACTTGTTTAGCCCTCAGTTTCCTCATCTGTAATTACTCAGGTTGTGGTATGTATTAAATTCAACAAAGTATGTAGGTTTTAATTACAGCGTGTGTCAAATAATAAATGCTCCATATATGTTAAGATGTGGTAGTGCTGGGACTACCGACTCTTCCCTCCCACCCTATTCCAATGTCCTGTGCTAAGAGTATCTTTTATATTTTAATTTCTACAAAACCACTGGGAGCAATAATTCTAATCTAACAAAGTTTCTATAGCAGAGTTCCTGGCACACAGCGGCTGCTCGATAAATATCAGCTGTTTTACGCACGGTAATACAGCGCTCTGATGATCAGTCTTTTCATCTAGAGCTGCACTTCTCCTCTTTTTATTTTCCCTGAGAGTAACCTTATTGAGAAGAGGATTAATTTTATGATAATCATTATGACACACTTCTAGCTTAAATGCAATATAGATTCTATACAAGACCCTCACCAGACCTGTTCTTTCAATTACCATTATAAATTTTGAACTTGAACTCAATAGGGACCTGGAAGCAATAGTAATTCAATAGACTTCTGCAGCAGACGGAGGTGACTCCAACTTAAACATCTCCAGCAGAGTGAAAAATATCCGTTGAGCATTCTTTTTTTTGTGTGTGATTTATTTATTTTTATTGAAAACTCAAAGTAATACTAAAGAAAAACATTTAAATAAAAAAATCATTCCACAGCTCCCTACACTAACACACTGATTTGTTTTGCATATTACCTTCCACATGCATTCACAACCCTTCACTATTTTTATTAGTCCACTTTCATCTTTGATAAGCATTTTTAAACAATTTTTTGCTATTTAAATAATGTCGACATAAATACTTTCATGCATTTATCTTTTTTTGAATTTTTTTAAAAAGGTTAAAATTATAGGCATAGAATTTATGGGACAAAACATATGATCATTTTTATGTCCCTTGCTATGTTGTATTATATTGCATTCCCAAAGGGCTGTATCTATTTAAAATGACATCTGAAATAAATGCATTAAACAATCTCCTGGCCAGGTACAGTGGCTCACGCCTGTAATCCTGGCACGTTGGGAGGCCAAGGAAGGAGGATCACTTGAGCTCAGGAGTTTGAGACAGCCTGAGCAAGAAAGAGCAAGGCCCCATCTCTACAAAAAATAGAAAAATTATCTGGGCATGGTGGTGCATGCCTGTAGGCCCAGCTACTTAGGAGGCTGAGGCAGGAAGATGGCCTGAGCCCAGCAGTCAGAGGTTGCAGTAAGCTATGATGATGCCACTGTACTCTAGCTGGAGTGACAGAGCAAGACTCTTTCTCAAAAAAAAAAAAAAAAATCTCCTAAAAGTTTTTTTAAAAACCAGAAGTGTTAGGTAGTTTTAAACATCGGTATTTAAAGTTAAAAATAATCACTGTCTCTTTAAAAAAAAAAATGAAGAGTGTAGACTAGATGGTGTCATAGATAACTAAAGGTTTAGAGGAGTTAAGTTACGCAGTTTTCCCCAACTTTTCCCAAGTTATGGCAAACATGGAAAGTGATCCTGTAGGCACGTTCGAGAAAATGGACAAAGGTGACACCCGTCACCTCTAGCTGCATCGAGGAGTGAGCAGATCCATGTCTAGGCACATCTGTGACCCGCAGTGCCAATGTGCGTAGGTCAGGAAGTTCTAATCAAAGACAGGTTAAGTGACTAAACTCAAGAAACAAATTCCAGTTAGTGGCAGAGCTGGGAAATGAATGCAAATTATCTTCTTGTCAAGGTATTTTCTACTATACCACAACTGATCTACATGCTTTCTGAAATTCAACTTTATATACAGACATGTATTTACATGTAAGAATAAAGAGCATTTCCTAACACGCTTAAGGACACCTAAGTCAGCAATTTACATCAAAGCTGAAAATTAAAAATAGCCCTTAGCATAAAACAAATGTTTGACTATCTTCTCTGCAATGTTTCATCCTTGTCATTCTTTTAAATTTAGTTTGTAAACTCTTTGAACAGTAATAATCCTTTGCACAGTATTTTATATATATATCTGGTAGTTAGTAAATAAAGAATAACAACAATAAATTATCTATACTAGAAAGAAAAAAACCTAGACTTAACGTAAGTCTACATTCTAAATAATTCTAAAGGTGAAAAGAAAATTTTAAGTGTTGATTTTGTAGAGGTAGAGAAGATTCTCTCTTTAAATTTCAAATTCCTGCTAGTTAATGGCTCTTAAGAGACATTTCATTCCATAGTATGATTCTGACCTATCCCCAGTGTTGATGCTACCAGGAGAAAAAGATTCACTACAAAAGTATTTCACATTTTGCCAAGTGTCAAATATACCATATCACCTTTGAAAAGCAGAGATTACAGGGGTTAACCCACTTATTCATCTGAATATATACATAAGATTTTTCTTGCCTATTAATCACTGGGTTTGGCAGTAGAGTGGGGTTAGGAATTAAAATCTACTGATCCCCTGTCATGTGTCAGATCACAGTAACAAGTAAGGAACTCCAAACCCTGCATTCCATTTTTTTTTCTCACTATACTCCGAAATGGTGACTACCTGGTCATTTCTGCAGACTCAATCAGACATTATACACACAAACACACCCAAGAGACCGCATGGCACTTGGGAGACTGCCCACTACTTCCCACTTATTAAGATCTGGATCATATTTCTCAATGCTCTGAAGACATGTTCCCTTGGAGCAGGAGTATCCTCCAGTGACATAAATGCATCCGTCATGATGACAGCACCGCACTCCATCCTCCTTTCCATCCTGGGAGCTCTCTCTCTGCATTCGTTTTGTTCAGAGTCAAGCGGTCCGTGATTGCAGTTTGTCCACCGACTAGACAGAGCTTATTTTCAAATGGAACTGAGCGCAATCCACATTCGGGCTGTGGACTGGAGGTGATGATGATGCTCCATTGTGGCCACCAATGACATAGATAATCTCATATAAGACATAGGCAGTAGCATTTCCCACACCAAAAACTGCTCACGAGCCTTCTTTGCTGAAAGGAACTGTAGCAGATCTGCTGCCTGAAGCAGGCTTTGAACATTTCTTTTAGTTATTTCAATTTGGGAGATGTACGCATAATTTACAAGGCCTTCTGGAATATCACGGTGGATGCCAGAGAGTTTTATTTTATCTTTAAGTTTTTCTTTCATGTCAGCTGTGAACATTGCCTTAAAATAATTGCTGTAAGCAGCTAAAAACAGCTCAGTGACAATGGAAGATTATGCTTGAAGGACACTGAAGGGTAGTATCAGTAAATAATCCATCCAAGTAAAATGTGCTGAATGCATCCAGAAAATCCACTGGATGTGTCAAATCCTTGAAAATATAATCTTGTCCTTTTAGACTCACGGCTCCGGCAGAAGCTCCGGGACGCGGTGCTGGCCCGCGGGCTAGCAGCGAGTGGGAGCGGGGGGCGCCGCGGGACCCTCTGACCATCTTGGGAAGAGGCACGGCGGGGGCTGCCTGCTACTGCAGCTCCAGCCCACAAGCGGCTCCTGTTTTCCTGGCCCGGCTGTTCCCCCACCTCCACCCGAACAGCCCCCCGTACGGCCTGCAGAACTGTGAGCCAAATAAACCTCTTTTCTTCATAGGTTACCCAGCCTCAGGTATTCCTTTGTAGCAACACAAAAATGGACTACTACAAAGTTATATCCAGGGAGGGAAAAAGGAAAAAATAATGGAAAGCATAAACTTTAGCTGTATCAATAAAGTTTTATTTCTTAAAACAGCTGTAGAGCAGTGAGGACATCTACCATGGCCACAGTTTCCTACACATGGAAGGAGAACAATGGGAGGAGGCTGGGGAGCTCATGACTGATGAGCAGCTTCTCGGTTCCATACCCGTTACCCAAATTAACTCACTTAGACTTCCTACAAACCCCGGGAGCTTTCATTCACTTTACACTTGACACAAGTGAGTCTGAGAGAGGTTAAATAACTTGCCTAAGGACACAGAACCTTAAAGTGGCTAAGACAGAAAACAGATTCCGAAGCCTTCAAAGAAAATTGAGAAAATTATGCAAAGAAGTCAAAGGATTCCACCAGGAAACTTAGGCACCAGACAAAAACAAACAAAACCAATAACAATAAAACATACTGGGTTCTTTCCATGCAAACGTAGGGAATGAACCGGAAAAGAAACCTAGTTTATTCTTGGTCTTTTGTTTTTAAGAATTTCAACAGAATT
The DNA here is from genome assembly GCA_963575035.1 of Avahi laniger. Classification (NCBI taxonomy): domain Eukaryota; kingdom Metazoa; phylum Chordata; class Mammalia; order Primates; family Indriidae; genus Avahi; species Avahi laniger. Next base: position 19,840 of record CAUYSK010079191.1, on the reverse strand, counting down.
TATCCCTGACTCACAACCTCAAAGATAAAGGGAATATTTTTAAATGTTTTATTTTGTTTTTCAAACTTACTTTAAATTTATAATTTTTTGAAACTTGAAACAATGCGGCACAAATCTCAAGGTTCGTGGACCCAGACTGAGCTGATGGAGAAAGCAAAGAATGACCAGGAGCTGTTGTGCTCTGGGACCTGGCAAAGTTGGCAGCGTGGGACAGGGAGGGAGGCCAGGTTCATGCCTGGGCAGAAGACAGGTCATCTTCGAAAGGCCCAGCTGCGGAAATCACCTCGAAGAAGATCTAGAGCAGGGCTCTGCAAACTCTGCCTCCCGGAATGGGCCCACCCTTCACACACACACACACACACACACACACACACACACACCCCCCACATGGGGCTTCATTTGTCTGTCCACTTCTGTTTTTTCAAGGAGAGGAATTATAGCATATGGCTTGAGATCACTTGCCTGGGCTCAAATCCCTTCTCCAACTTACTGTTTCCAGTAAGCTGTGAAACCTTTAGCAACTTCTGTCACTTCTCCAACCACCAGTTTCCTCATCTGTAAAATGTGGGTGACAATCATACCCCCTCCACAGGGTGATGTGAGAGTTAGGTGTATGATGAATGAAAAGCATTTAGCACAGTTCTGGGCATCCAAGAAATGTTCAAGAAACAGCTGCTGTGTTAAAAATAATACTACTGCATAAATAATAATGGTATTATAATTTAATAGGTTTTACACTTTTGTTTGGAAAAGAAAAAGGCTTTCATTGATTAGAGACAAGAAAAAAAGGTTGAAGATTTCTTTTCTAGAATGGAAAAATTGAATGCTCCCCATTCTCCTTATCTTGGAACGCATGAACCACAAAGAAAGCAGGTGCTAATCTCAATTCTACTAGGAGGAAGATAAGCTGAAACCCAGCCCAGCTCTCCCCTATGCCTGAGGGACCCTGTGGTCTGTACACCCTGCCACCCACTCTGGCTGTGTCCCACTTAGCCTAGCAGAGCTGCACACTTCCCCCGAATATCGAAGCTGGGCTACTGCACAGAAGGTAGGAAAAAAGAAAATAAAACTGGGTGTTTATGAAGTGGATGTCATAATAATCCTCAGAAATAACTAAAATTATCTTTTAACAAAAATCCTTTTTATCAATAACTCCCTAAAAACCGAGCTCAGTGACTTGCTTACACACCATCCCTAGGCATTCTCAAGAAGATGTCTCTCAGTGCAATGATAATCATGTGCTATAACTAGAATTAGTGATTGACCCATACTCATTTAGCTCTTAAGCAAATTAAAAGACTACTCCTCTTCACTGAAAAGCAATGTCTGTTTAGGTCCAGAATGTGTCTATGGAACTGTGGATTTCCCAAGAGGTACCAAATGGTGTGTGTACGTGTGTGTGTGCATGCTCGTGTACAGAACAGGGGGAGGGAGCCAGAAAACTTCCCCTCGGAGGCTTCGGTCCATTTATATCTAGATGGTTACATTTTGACAAAGGGTTTCTGAGACAGGAGCATCATCAAAGGATGAAGAGCACTGACCCCCAATATTTAAAAAGGTTCCCCACAGCTCTGCATGGCTGGGTCACCTAGCAGAGGCTTCTAAACCCAGAACTTCATTTTATGTGTCCTGCCCTCAGTCAGGGAGAGAAAGGATGAGATTAAGCAAGCCTACGGGTGATTCTGTCCACAGTCAGGATGGACCTGCCGGGGGCAGAGTATAAACAAGCAGGAAACTGCAAGAAACAGCAGTGAGGTGTGGCAAGGATGCTCTTATGCGGCTTTATCTGCTTGTTGATGGCTGGGAGTTCCCAAAATACCAGGCACACCTGCAGTCAAATATACATATGGAGTACTCCAAAGTCAAACGGATGATTTGGAAATTGTTTCTAATATCCTAGATAACTGAGAGTTGATTAAACATTGATGCTAAACCATGAAGCATCTGACAGTCTTTCACTTTTTTAAAGTGAGTGTCTTTGAGCAAGAGCCATATGGGTGCTGCAATAATGAGGTTTATAAATAGGCTTAATATTCTAACAAGCTGGCTCTGAAGAACCAAAACTTGCACTCATTTCTAAGTTGAAAGCAAGATATCTCCCAGTTGGGCACAAGAAGATTTTCTGATATGGGAAGTTGAATATGCAAACAATTGCACACACACAGTGAGAATTCCAGCTCTGTCCTCTGTGTTCCCTGGGGTTTCTGGGTAACAATGACTCACACTTCAAGTAGCATCAGATCCTGTCTCCGTCCTTCTTTACCGAGACCACCGCTGCTGCCGACACACAGACAGCTTTGGAAAGCTTGGTTCTCAGCCCTCAGCTCCCCCAAGGGAGAGGAGGTTGGAGGACAGGCTCAGAGAAAAATAAAGCGCACAGCAAGACTCGTATAGATAACTTCATGTCCTCACGAGTTCGCATCACATGTGTCTCACCTGTGGGACAGTGGACCGAGATAAAATGCCACAAATAAGCATGAAACGAGTGAGGAGGATCTTAACAATCATCTGATCCTCTGGTTTTGTTTTTCATTGGCACGTGGGGTGCAGACTGAACAACTAAATATCACAACAAACTTCTATTGAATTTGCTTACATCATTTGTAGGAACTCATCTACGTAACGTGTTGCTGAGAACGGAAGGTCTTTGCGTTAAATTTCTTCTCATTCATACCAGTGATTTCATGTCCATGATGTATGTGTTAAAACCTAGATTTGCAAAGCTATTGATTGCTGTCTGGCCTTTCCCATATTCTGAACAAGTAAATGCCAATGAGAAAATATATACAAACTTGTAGTCTCCCAGCATCTTCCACAAGAATATTTAGAGGTGGGGAGAAAGATACTAGAGAGATGACAGAATCTCTTCTCTTATTAGCTCAAATATTTAAGTGATGAGCTACAAAATGAAATTCTATGGGCACAGTGATTCTATTTTGCTCTTTAGCCAAAGATCCAAGGCAAGAGAAAAAAATGTAAAAATCATGAAATGACATTTTCACCTGGAATAGCCCAACCATTAGGAAAGAAACAAAAATAACAAAACAAAGAAAAATTTAGGTCTTCTATTTGAGGGAAATTGTTCTACAGACTCTTGCCCTCTAGCTCTCTTAGAAAAGGAAGATCGCATTTAGGGACAGCCATCTCCCAAAGATACAAAACTCCAGTATGTTTAGCCAAAAGTGATGAGATCAAATTCAAATGAAGGAAGCCTTTGACAGTGTGCTTTGAGGGTGGGGATGGTGAATCCAAAGAATGGCAGAACACTCATCTGAAACAGAGCTGTAAATAAAGACAATCCATTCTTCATTCACTCCTGGGAGCAAGTGTGTTTCTATCCAGTGTTGGCCAGGCAGTAGGCAGTGGAGAAAGCTTTGAGAGGAAGGTAACCTAATCCAAACAACCCTTACAGGAAGCCCCACCTGGAAATGGAACTCGCACAGCAAATCCAGGCTGTGTCCAAGGCTCCTTTGCTCCCACAGCGGCCCCTCTATTCATTGTTGTTCCTCTCCAGCCCCTCCTCTACCTGCAGACAGCTGGCCAGGTGCAGCATCCAGATCTCCTGTTCGTGCCTGTTTCTCTCTTGAGCCTGGGTTAAAAATTCCAGCACTTGGATTACTAAGAGGCCCCAAATGGGATCCCTCCCCAGAGAAAGCTGAAATCTTCCTTTGGAAAGCAAGGGTTTTCAAGCAGGCCAAACTCTATTTCCTTTCCCTCTAGCTAAAAATCCATTGCTTAATGCTAGACAATGAGCTAATTGGTGGCATCAATAAAAAAACAAGGAAAGGTTCCTAGAGAAAGAAAATACAAAGTAAATGTCATACTTGTAGAAGTCCAAAAAGTATGTTTTTTGCATAAATGATTTATTCCTCTATTCACGTATTTACAACCACTTGCTGTGTTTTAAGTACAGCAAAACTGTGTGGGTGGGAACGGAAGACATTTTTGTGACCTTGTTCCTGGAAGCCTGGCTCCTATTTAAATAAACATCAATGAGAAAGGCTGAAAACAAAAATATCTCTTAATATCTGTGACAGCACTGCCAAAGTGGAGATAAATCCAAAGGATTAAAGACAAAATCTCACCCTTCACAGGCATATCCCTGTAATTAGGGGAGGAGTAATTTTTTTCAAATTCAATTATCCAGAGAGCTGCTTCAGTTCTCCACTTTGTTTTCTCCCTCTGTAGATTTAGCCAGAACAAAAACTGCATCTTCTGCCGAGTCTGACTTCAATGACCGTCTAATTTTTCTAAGTCTTGCCTGTCCACTCCAGCAGTGTTCCTTCCCTCTCTCCACTTTATGCCCTTCCTCCCAACTCTTACCAAAACCTACTCCTGGAAGAAAGCAGCTGCCAGCCATTTACAATTTCAGGTGAATTTGGGTCAGTGCCATGGCTCCTTGGGAGCAGAAGTCCTTCCTATTTCCTCTAAAACCCTGTCTTGTGGTAGCGTCATCTGTGTAAGCCTCTCTGGACACACACTCTGTAAATCTCAGCAATTTAAATATGGCAAAATGAAGCCATTGTCCAAAATACAGGGGAATAAAAACAACTATCAGATGCATTTCTTGGGACCATTTTGAGCTATTCTGTCAATCGAAATCACTTGAGCATTGGAATTAAATTCTCCTGAGCTACAGTAGCTACTTTCACTGAAAGTGAAACTATGACAAATTTCCCAGAAATGAGTGCTTTGAACAATTCTTTCATTTTTTTTTAACAAATGACTCATTTCAGCTAGAGATTTTATAGAGAGAATGGCAGTTCTAAACAATATTTATGATACTTAATTTATGATAATTAATCCTTACACTTCACCCATGAGCTACACAGGACTCTATATATGAGAGTGTTTATATTATAGTTCCTCACTATTAGCAGACAAGGTTTCCAGTAGCAATCACATGCATCAGTACACTAAATACTTTTACAAAGGGGTTTAAATAAAGGTATCGAAGGACCCCTCAGAGCCATCCTTAGACAAGAGTCAGAGTGGTGGACAAAACATGGTAGAATATTAGTCTGAATTTGAACTGCTTCTAAAATATACCTGGAAGGAGCTTTCAAAGATTAATCCTTCACTACCATATTTACTAGGCATGTCTCTAGAAGGTAAAAAAAAAAGTCCTGGTTATTTAAAAATTTTGGTGTTTGGAATCTGGATAAACAAGAGTTTAATGCATTTGGATGCCCAGTAATGACTTTCAGCCAAAATGCTTAATACACTCTCGCATTGATTGTCTAAACTGTCACTCTGCTGGTGGCCTTGAAGGAAAGGAAAGCTGTATTTTGGTCGAGTATTGCCGAGTCCCTGCAGCAGGCCCTTGGATTTGGGTGGAAGCAAAGGGAGAGAGGACCACTTTTGGAAGGCCTTAAAGAGCAGGAAAAGGGGATGACTGAAGGGCAGAGGCGGTGCGAGGGCAAGCGCCATGGCTGGACCTGTGGACTGCCCCCAGAGACGAGGCGCATCCTCGTCCATGGTGGGTCAGCTCTGGCACAGGCACAGGGAGGCTGCGCCCACTCAGTGGAGCCTGAACAGCGGAAGGACCTCCTGCAGGGGCCCGAGAGCCTCCACCTGGCCACACCTCACCAGATGCTCTGCAGTTGGCTGGGCTCCAGGCTACAGAGCTCAGCTGCCTGGTATGTGCCTTCCATCTCCCTGAAGGTCCATGATGAGGGCCTGATCTCATTTGGCTCCCTGAGTCATGGCCTCTTTCTGCCCTTGAAAATGACCATGCCTAGTTTACCAACACCCCCCACCCCTGAACGGCCACCACTCACTGTATTCATGCGGTAGCTAAGACGAGGAACCGTATTCCCTGAGCCGTTTTCCAGCTCCCGCAGAATGAGAAATGTTAAAATTAGTGGAGATGTGCGGGTGAAGGGAGCCGAGCAATTAGGAGGGCGCGGGCGCCCGCTGGCCCAGAGGGGGTCCCGGAGGGCGAGTGGGGAGACAGGGCTCGAGGGCAAAGGGCTCGCTTCCTCGCAGTCTGCGATCTGCAGGCGGCGAGGTCAGCGCTCGTGCAAGGCGCCCAGGTAAGAGCAACGCGGCTTCCTACCAGCCCTTTGCAATGTGCGTCTTTCCGCGACTTGCTACCCGCACTGGCTCCAGGCCCACGACACGCCCTGGGGCGCGCGCACACTGTCTTTTTCTGTTTTTCTCCAGCTTGGCACAGCAAAGTCATGTTACACATCCAAACACTGTAGACTTAATAACTGTCAGCATCTCTATCAACAGGCTTCAACTCCTAGGACACTGGTTTTAACGGGAGAGGTCTGAGGCCTTTAAGACCTCGGGTCCCTCTGCCTAGTACTCCGTCCTCATTTTCTCCTCGCCCCGACCTCCCCAGTTTCTAGCTCCCAGATAGCCATTCTTCTCTTCTCAGTGGCTGCAGAGCTTGGCTGCTGAGGCAGTGCAAGGAGTGCGATGTGGATTTCCCTCCGCCTGGGGTGCCGACGCGCATAAACTGCATATTTACAACAGGAGTATGCGCACGCACCTCAGCCTACAGGCAGGTGTCTGTGTACAGCTTCTCTTAGACGCGATGTGGAATTACATGCATTTATGCAGGTTCCAAAACCATTTTGCAGCCGAGTTGTTGCTCTGAGATTGGATGAGGGGCCAAGAGAAAGCCCCTTTTCAGGGATTTCACGGCTACCTTTACTTCTTCTCCTTCCAGCTCCAGGTGGCAAACAAACCCAACCCTGTCCCCTTTCCACCCTCCCTTAAAACCAACCAAACAGTTCGTGTACATTTATGTATTTGCCTGTCTGTGGTTATTGCCCATGTTATTAATTGCACCCAGGCCTTCCTTGCTCTTTGAGAGAGCAGTGGTATAAATTGGCTCTAATAAATATTAGCCGCTCGATTAGGCGAGGTGAAGCTGGCACTGCGCTCTATTTTCGACCTGTAGCCTATGCGAAGCCGCCAGTTCTGCACCAGATTAGCCCCTTCCATCCGGTGTCAATGGTTGTCTTGTTGAGAAAATCAGTGAGTAAACAGGACTGACAGAGACCGGGCCCAGCTGAGTACTCACACAAATAGACTCGGTCTCTGTTCCAGACTTGGCATTTGTGATGGGCGTTATGCCAAGTAGTCAATATAGGAGTTTCAAGAAAAGCTATGATTGCTAACTGACCATTCTAAGGAAATGCCAATATTTTGAACAAGTAAATGCCAATGAGAAAATATAAATCTGGGGGTCCTGGAACCTTCTGTCAGACTATTTAGGGGTCCCACTAAACTGTGTTCTCTCTACTTGTAGAATTCATAGGAATATTAACTTAGCATCATTCAGACACACGCATACACACATAGTTTTTCTTCTTGCTTTGCTGGGATGTAGATGATACCTCCAATCCAGACCTTCTGTTCAATCTCTAGACCCACTTATCCAACTGCTCGTGCTGTCCTCATATCTCCTCTCATTTCCCGTAGGTCCAAAACAGAACTAACTCATCATCTCTACCCGCCATGCGCTCTGCTCCTACTCACAACCAAACCTGCAAATGGGCTCCTCCCTGTTGATACAGATCCAAATAAATAGCACCTGGGGAGTCAAGCTAAAAGCCTCCTGCAGAGGTCGGGAACTTGTGGCCTTAAGCCCACATGTGGCCTTCTGGGTCCTTAAGTGCGGCCTTTTAACTGAATCCAAATTTTACAGAACAAATCCTTTTGTAAAAAGGGGCACAGCAGAGAAAGTTGAAGCTTTTCTTGCCTCCTTCGGTGCTTAAAAAAGAACAATCTTGAAATCAGAAGGCTGCAGGTTTCCCGCTCCAGCATGAAGTCCTGTTGAGTCTACCTCCCAAAAAGCTCTCAAATCCCCGCCTACAGACAAATGCTTCCCCCTGCTGGTGGATGAGGCAGGATCAGGCCCTCTGAGCTGCATGGACCCTTGGGCCTCCTCCCTGTCTGTGTCCCTTCTTTCATTTTCTCAGAGGCACGATGTTCCTTCGTGTCTTTGGATCTTTGTGATAATAAAGTGCTGGTATTCGCGTGCAAAGATCGCAGACCTTGAATACCCTAGAACACTCTTCCCTGACTCTTTACTTAACTAATACCTACAAATTCTTCCTATCTCAGCTTCAACCTCACTTCTTCAGGGAAACCTTCTCTGAATCCTGGACCAGGTTTGAGCCCTCTCTTCTGTTTTCACAGCATCCTGTACTGGACTTCTTGTGGCACTCATCACAGTGAACAGTAGTTTGTGGAAATGCTGTTTAATATTTGCCTCTACCTGTAGGCTGGACAGTCCCTGAGGCAGCCTTCGTCAGGTTTCCAACTCTAACCCTGGTGCCTAGCACCGTTCCAGACACACAGTGCTGGAGAAATATTTGCTGAGCGAATGAGTGATGACTGAGTTTCCTGCCTATAGATGTGTGGGGATTCCTTCAAATATGTAAATAAAACTCATTACCTATAATTATCAATTTTTATATTTTCAGGATTGAATTACTCTCTTAAACTTTTTCATAATTTCACAACTAGGAACATTCAGGTTTTTCTTATGTTCATTAAGACTCATTTATTTTGTTTAATGACAGCTGTCAGGAGGACTTTGTATAAAGAGTACACTCCAATAAAAGCCTGAAGAATACTAACACTTTACATGAATTCAGCATACTTTCTCCAGAAACAGAGTGTTCCATATGTTGTAGAATTCATTTTTTATTGCTACTGGGAAATTGGGATGGTCATTTTCAAAGCTGTCGCGGACTATTTTATGTGCCTGATATTTAACAATTATTTGTTTTAGTGGTTTCCTACAAAGCCATGAGGTAGATTGTGTAGACGCTTTCCCTTCAAATAGGGAAACAGGAACCAAGGAAAATAGCTCTCTATGAACCAAAAAAAATTAAGGGCAGAAAACTGGAGATAGAAAGGCAGAAACCTCTCTGTTTAGAGTTGTTTCCCAACCTACAGAGGCATACTGTAAATGTTGGCCAAAATAATAAGCACTTAGCTGTTAAATATCGAGTTGTCATTAGCGAATAAGTTAGCACAAGCAAATTACAACAGGCAAGCGATGATGTGCTAATATACTGCATTAGTACTCAAGTAAAGAAAATTTCACCAGAAATGTATCTACTTACTCTTTTTGATACTCATTTCTTTATTCCCTTTAATACACATGAAGAACATATTTCAGAGAGACTACACTTGATCTTCATTAAGAAAAGAAAGATTGAAAAACAATCCCTCAAACAAAAACGTCTTCCATCTCTGAACGTTAGCATGTGGTGTCATTATCACTCAGCAATTAATTATTGCCCTATCTTTTATTACTTTTTAACCTTTTCGCATACATAAGAGCTATCTGGCTCTAAGTTTCCTGAGGGTGGGGCTTTGCTTCTGATACTTTCACATCACCTCTGAAGGTCCTACTGCCTAGGAGGTAACAGAAGCCCAATAAAAATTATAGTTCCAATCGGATGGGAGAGCAGGACAAACTCACACACTAAATATGTAATCTTGGGGAGGAGAGGAAGCGAAGAGAAAGGAGCAGGAGGAGGGGGGAAGAAAGTGGGAAGGGGAGAGAAGCCGGGGTGGTCTGAGCCGGAGGCCGCGCCCCCGGCCCCTCGCCCCTGCCTGGCGGCGGTCGCGCCCCCTCTCTGTTTTCTCTCACTTACCAGCAGCTCTGCCAACCGGCAAGAAAACGGACAAGTGAGAAAAGTCGTCTGTCTGTCGGCCGGGGCTGGCGTCTGCAGGCACACCCCGCCCGGCTCCCGCGTCCCGCGTGCGCAGATGCGAGCGGAGGGGAGTCCCTGTCCTCCCAGAGGGCCGGAGGGCGCGCAGCAGCCGCCGGTTCTGCACAGCTTCCACCTGCAGCTTTCCTTTGCCCGCTCACTTGCTCACTTACACCCGCCGGAGGGCCGGTCCGTTTTCAAATATTAATATTAAAGCAATTGCTGTGGACGAAAGGAACCACACACCACACTCATAAATAAGCCAGACCAAAAAACCAGTCTGTCTTTCCAAAACAAGAAAGTTACACACAGATTATTTGGTTTCAATAGAAGAAAGTACCTGTGGGAGGAAATGTTATCTTTGGCATTATCAAGAACGCTGAACTGACATCTGATGTTGCGTCTTAAAATTTCCCCTACATAACGGTGTGCTCTTCCGCAAAGCACTGTGTTCATGTGTGTTTTACTCCACCGTGTTGATGTTGTCATCTGGAAGAAAAATACTGGATTAAGTTATACTTAAAATCCTTTCCAACTGTAACATTTTATAATTTGGGGCATCTTTCGCACGTTTTGTACAAGTCCTGGCATGGTTAAATAAACACTAAATTAACTGATTTAAAAACAATCGAACAAACCTACCTCTGCTGGACCCTTCTTGTCTGCTAAATCAAGTGTGAACCTTGGACATGGCAGAGAAGGCCCTCCCTGCCTGCAGCTCAGCCTTCCCATCGCCCATCACTCTTATCTTTCCAATCATCTGCCCTCTCAAGAGTACTATCCACTGTGGCTTTAAATATGCTTTTTCCACTGGATAGAGGTCCCCACTCTCCTCCCCTCTGCTGACACCACTCCTGACGTGGGTACACATTCCCCTGGTTTACTCAGACTTTTAACCCAACTCAACTATCACTTCTTCGGTGAGGTCTGCTCTGACCTTCACCTTCCCACGTCACCGCCAACGTAAAAGTTGTTCTATCTTCTACTTTCCCCATTCTCTACTTCCAACTATCAATTGCAGTCACATTGCATAACTTTTTTTGGTAATATGCTTGTCTCCACAGCAAGTGAATCTGTGGCAGGGAACAGCCCATTAGACTCCCTCCCACTCCCAGGTGCCCAGCACAGCAGAGAGTGCATAGCAATCTCTCTGTTTCCACAGGTAGAATAGAAGGAAGGGAGGGAGGGAGAAATCAAGGAAGGTAACATTTCTGTGTCCCGCCCAACCTCAGGCTGTTTTACTACGACGTTCCTAAAGAAGAATTTCTTATTTGAAGAAATGAGTGGTATAAATTCTGCTATAATTGATAGGAAAATAAATCCATAGTTCTATTTGCTCCCATTAGTCATCCAATACCATAAATTAAATTTTGTCTGGTGGCATATTTATCTATTTTCCCTTAAATTGGACACTCATGCCCTATGCTTTAAGCTGCCAATCTCTACTAAATAAAGGAAAGAGTGAAGATTATGTTTTACTTTAATTTTTCAGAAAGCCACATAATTACTTGAGGCCTAGCTAAGGCTTTACAGAACGCCTTGTAGAAGCAGACATTGATCGTTCTTCTCTTGTAATCTAGACTGACCCATCCATAAGCCACCTACTTGCTAGAACAAGAGAGGTGAGCTCCAAACACCAAATAGTATCTGAGCAACACCTGAGATGATGACGTGTGTGTGCACACACGAACACACACACGTGCAAACACACACACATTTGTTTTCCTGCTCCCGATTTTCTCTTTACCAAACAATTTAGTGCCAACCTCCATTCCCACCTAGGGCCCGGCTTGGTGTTCCTATGTTCTCCCTAATGCTCGAACAAATGTGCTAGAGGAAAAGAAAGAACTGGACAAACATGCTCTTAAGAAACGGTTGATTTGATTCACCATCACTTTGTTCTAACTAGTGGAATTCCCACATAGCACAGTAGATTGGACCCATTAAATACTTTGCTCACATTTTATGTCACTTCCCACACTGAGACCCCTGGCTACACATAAGAACCATAGTGTTAGAAATTAAGAAACAAGTCTTAAATTCAAATTATCTTGCCTCCTGAATCTAAGCTGTTTTTTCCTTGTTTCTGTCTAAAACATTCTTTTGAAGATTATCGCAAAAGGAAGTCAATCTGCTTTTCAAACATGGACCAGTAAAGTTGTTCTCACAATGGATTCCCCACCCAAGGCCTTGAAAGTAATGATAAAAATTTGGTTTGGGTAATATCTGATACCCAAGATATATTTCTTGGCCAAGGACAATTGAAAGTTGATTGAGTATTTAGATTTCTGGATTGTTCTAAATAATGATCTACAATCCAAGGTATTCTTTTTTTTTTGAGACAGAGTCTCGCTCTGTTGCCTGGGCTAGAGTGCCGTGGCCTCAGCCTAGCTCACAGCAACCTCAAACTCCTGGGCTCAAGCAATCCTTCTGCCTCAGCCTCCCGAGTAGCTGAAACTACAGGCATGCACCACCATGCCCGGCGATTTTTTTTTCTGTATATTTTTAATTGTCCAGCTAATTTCTTTCTACTTTAGTAAAGACGGGGTCTCACTCTTGCTCAGGCTGGTCTCGAGCTCCTGAGCTCAAACGATCTGCCCGCCTTGGCCTCCCAGAGTGCTAGGATTACAGGTGTGAGCCACTGCACCCAGCCTACAATCCAAGATATTCTTAAAGATCTTAGAGTAGTTACAAAAGGAGAATCCTTTTTCCATACATCTGTTTCCACAAACCACATTAATTAAGCACCTCCTGGGTATATACTTAACACAGAGCAGGTTCCTTTGGGTTTCCTGGGAATAGAGGCCACCTTCTTCATTAACATCCAGAATGGACTACTATTGGAGGGCTTCTAGATTTTAAGCGTGACATACTTGGGTTCCAATCCCCATTCTGCCAATTACCAGTCATGCCCTTGGCAAGCTGTTTGACCTCCCCAAAACTCAGTTATCTCATCTGTAAAATGAGGGTAATAATACTCTCCTCAAAGGGTTGTCACAAGACTGAGGTTAGCAAACCTATATATATAAAGGACCTGGCATGATGCCTACCTCATTAAATGTCAATTCCCTTCCCTGCTTACTTTCCTATCTAGGAAGAGGCAACTGTCCAGGAATAATAACGCTCATTCCTGGGAGGTCTGGCGTGATAACTGCTTCTACGACATGGTACGCTGCCAAAAGGGAGACAAAGGGCCAAAGGACAACTTTTGAGGTGACTGCTGTTTCGACTTTGTGTCTCCTGGGGACTGCTGGCAGAGGCACTGGCCACTTGCCTGCTGTCAAGGGCAGGCCATGGAGAAGCTGGTTTATTAAGGGCATTTTGTCCTCTGTGCATGCTCACACAGAGGACTCTCAGCTCTCCCCTGGCCTCAGTGGGGTAGCTTTGCATAGAGAATTTGGGATTGAGGGGCTTCCCGAGATGGTTGAGGCGCACATGGCAAGCCACATAAAACCAAATTCAAGTCAATAAGGAGACAGGTTCCTGCCTTGGCCAGCTAACACTCAGGTGCCACTTACAAATAAGGTTGAATTGGGCTAAAAGTACAGACCCAGGGGGTGCTGGTTAAGTATAATTAATTAAGTTCAGGGTTTTATCACCTCAAATTTCCCACCCAATACCCCAGAAGAACCAAAGCGGACAAAAAGAATGTGGAGTAGGTATCAGAGGGTGAGAGACTCCAAAAGATATTTGGAAGCAGAAAAGAGAAGGAAGAAGATACAATTTGGCTCTCGTACCAGAGAAGAGAATGCTACAACCTAAATGCTTACACTCCTCTAAATGAGAAATGAGTTAATTCATCCTGCAGAACCCTGAGAAGACCCAAGACTTGAAGGAATCTGAGAATGGAGCTGAGGGCAGGGGTCTTGGCCACTTCCCTGTCTCCAAGATGCTGGTAGCCAAACAGATGCGTCTCACTCATGCCCAAGTAGGAGATAAGAAGATCCTTCTCTTAAGAAATTGTAGAGCTCCAGAGAAGATACCACCAGATACTAGTTTGTGATTATTCAAAAAGAGACCAGCTAAAAAGCTGCCCAGTTACTCTGCAGTAAATCCCAACAATTGAAAAGACCCAACCATGGAGAGGGAGCTTGCTGTTGTTAGGTTGGCACAAGGAGAAAGGGGAACAGATGCTTTGTCTAGGGGGTTTCCATTGACAAATAGATGGCACTAGAAGATGCTGTGTCTACGACAGGAGGAACAAATTGACCAAATGGGGCTTCTAAAAATGAAACAGTTGACATGTCAAGGGGGCTTCCAAGTACTGAACAGATGTTTGGTCTACGACAGGGAGTAACCAAGGACTGACCAACCAGAAAGAGGTAGAAAGGCTACAAAGTGGACATATGACCAAGGCTACAAAAGAGAGTCTTTGGAAAATGTATACAAGTAAGGCGACAGTATCCTAAAGTGACCTACCCTCATTAATATAGTAAAAAGCACACCAACCAGCGCCATGACAGTTTACAAATTCCATGGCAACCCTGGGAAATTGCCTTACAAGGTTAAAAATGGGGAAGGTTCCCAGTTCTGGGAATTCTCCACCTATTTCCAAGAAAAACCATGAACATTCCACCCCTTGCTGAACATAAAATTAGAGAATTAGCATAAAAGGGAAAATCTTGATAAACTCAGGGCACCTTCACTCACGGGGGTTAACCCATTCCTTCTACGGAGTGTGCTATGTTTTAGTAAACTTTGGCACTTTGCTTACTTGCATCTGCTTGGTCTGCTCATTTGCTCCATTGACTCAGTACCGATAACCATTCTTTGGTACTAGAACCAAGAACCAGGGAACACGACTGGACATCTGGTCCCACACCTGACAGAGTTAGCTCTTAATGCTCTTAAATATGAATGAACAGACAGTGATTGTCATGTATTTAAGAAAAGCCTTCAAGATGGTAAGAGTCAAAAACAAAGAAGAACCCGGGGGACAAATCAATACGATGCAGGAAAGAGAAGAAATTTTTAGAGAAAAACAATAATTAATATCTACAGAGAAAAGAGAAAATATTGCAGACAAGAAACAATAATGGGATGCTGCCCAAATGAAAAGAAAAGAGAACTATTTAAAATGAAAAATATATTAGACAAAATAAAAAAGATTCACACGAAGTGTAGAGATAAAATTGAAAAAAATATAATATAAAGTAAGACAAAAAGACAAAGACATGGAAAGTGGTACGAAAGATCTTTAAAAATGAGAGAACAATCCAGCATAGCCAACGTCTGAGCGAGAAGAATTCCAGATACAGCAAAGTGAAAATGGAAGGGAGGAAATTATCAGAGAAATGACACGGTGACATTTCTCAGAATTAGACGTGAGTTCCCAGATGACAATGGTCCTCAGAGTGCCCAGCATAATAAGAAACAGGACACACAGCAAGGGAAGTCATCCTAAAATTTCAGAACACCAGAGCTAAAGATAATACACTAATAAGTTTTCAAAGAGGGTGAAAAAAGTTCATTTCACATAAAAAGAACTGGAATCAGAGAGCATCACAGTTCCCAGTTATAACACAAACACCCAAAAGACAACAAAGCAATGCCTTAACTGTTTTGAGAAAAATATTTTTAAACCTGGAGCTCTGTGCCTAGCAAAAATTTCAAACAAGTGCAAGGGTGGAATAAAGACGTTTTAAGACATGCAAGGTTTCAAAATATGTATTCCTTGTCTTGGGAAGCAATAGAGACATGCTACACCCAGGGCTCAATTTGACTTCTTTCCTGAGTTGGATTTCCTATTTCTTCAGTCCCTTGAAATAATATGAACTTCAAATATTGATGATGGAGCCAAAAGGATACTGTACATCCACTGGGAGGATGGAGGGAGGGGAAATGGGAACGGGGTTCTAAGAAAATCTACCAGCACAGGAGGTCAATGGGTAATGTCTAAACTTAAGAAAGAACAGCACTATGTGCATGTATTATTTTGATTAAAAATATTAATTTAAAATAAAAAGAACCAAAAACTGAACCATGACTCACTACAAAATGTCTACTGGTCACTTGAAAAATGGCTAACAATTCACTTCAATGCATGGCAGAAAGAATCCTCCAAACACCTTCTCTTTGAGATCTGAACTCAATATGTTTTTCTTCTTCAAGGCTTCACAAAATATATATATACTTTAGCTCCAAGAACCTTCCAAAGTCCTCCATACAAGTTGTGGTTGAAAACCTCATGTTTCTCCAGCTAGTGAAAATAAGGGTCAAGCTGAAAAAGATCTCGGCATGCCTGTTCCAAAATCCTCGTGGGTGCCTTGACCAACGAGATAGCAGGAAATGGAGAAGGAAGGCACATTTGCAGCTACAGGTGGTAGACGAAAACCGTGCTTACCCCTTCTGTCTCTAACGGGGACCAAAAGGGACAGGAGGTCACTTTCTTTTTTAAAGGTATAAGCCTACAGAGAAAATGAGAGTAGATATAACAGCAGAGATATTATGGAACCTGAAGAGCAAAGAGATGAGTAGTAATTGACTCAGGAGACTCAAGGAAAAAAAATCCTCGAAAGACTCAGTAATTGGTAACAACACATCCTTCTGGAAGAGGAAAGGCTGAAAACAGGAGGGTTTGTTGAAAATCTGATTAAGACTCGGATCTCAAGATTCACTGCCCTGCTCCATAGCCAGACATTCCCTTATGCCAGCAAGACTGAAGGTTTAGTTTTTGGGAGGGATACAGCAGAACATCTCTGGAAGGAGACAGGATATGCAACCCTTTTCCCCTTTACCTCCCAGAACGTTGGAAGATGAACATTTATCTTCCAGGAAAGACATTGGAAGATTCTTTTCTGAGTAATTTAGACCAGCCTAGAGAAAAACCAAAATATATTGATATCAAAGATTCTTCCCCAAAACAACTGAACAATGAAGCCCACAATCAACAGGCACCACCCCCACTACTTTCTCGCCACCCATGTACAGAGTTTACAGCTCACGTGGTGCGCATGGCTGCTTTAGTGCCCTTCTCTTAAATATGAGCAGTTAGTTAAGGAATTCCAGACATCTGAGAAAAGTCTCTAACAAAATGGATGGAAATGAGACAGAGAGAGAGAAATGGGAGAGGAGAGGAATTAAGAGGAAGGAGAGATTTTGCAAGGAGATGGAAACAAGAAACTTGTCACTCTCCACACCTCACCACCACATCACTAGGGCTCCTATATAATAACCAGGAATTATAGCCAGAAGAACAGACCCCATTTCAGGAACCTCTCAGAAAACTCAAAGACAATGGGAGAGACAAAAACAAGAAGACTGGAGGAAATTTTAGCCATGATAAATACAACCTAACTCCTAAAGAATTAGGCCTTAGAATTAGACTCTATCTCAGCTCCTTTTACCTGACAACATCATATGTGGTTTTCAACAAAAAATTATAAACCATGTTAACAGGCAAACATCACAGCCTGAAGTGACAAGGTAAGTATCAGAACCAGACTCAAATATGGCAGAGATTTTGGAATTCTCAGACAGAGAATTTAAAATAATTATAATTAATACACTAATGGCTCTAATGGAAAAAGTGAACAACATATAAGAATAGATGGGTTTGTAAGCGGAGAGATGGAAAGCCTAAGAAAGAATCAAAAGAAAATGCTAGGAATACAAAGCACCGTAACAGAAATGAAGAGTGTCTTTGATGGACTCATCGGAAGAGTGGACATGGCCAAGGAGAGAATCAGTGAGCTCACATGTGTGTCTGTCAACAGAAACTGCCCAAACTGAAATGCAAAGAGAAAAAAGAACGAAAAAGAACAGAATGTACAAGAATGTGGGGCAGTCACAAAAGTTATAGCATATATATCATTGAGCATACCAGAAAAAGAAGAAAGAAAGAAAGGCAAAAAGAAAGAGAGAGAGGAAGGAAGGAAAGAAGGAAGGAAGGAACACAGACAGGAAGGAAAAAACAAAGAAAGGAAGATTTGAAGTAAGAATGGCTGAGGGCCGGGCGCGGTGGCTCACATCTGTAATCCTAGCTCTCTGGGAGGCCGGGGCGAGCGGATTGTTTGAGCTCAGGAGTTGGAAACCAGCCTGAGCAAGAGTGAGACTCGTCTCTACTAAAAATAGAAAGAAATTAATTGGACAACTAAAAATATATAGAAAAAATTAGCCGGGCATGGTGGTGCATGCCTGGAGTCCCAGCTACTCGGGAGGCTGAGGCAGGAGGATCGCTTGAGCCCAGGAGTTTGAGGTTGCTGTGAGCTAGGCTGACGCCATGGCACTCTAGTCCAGGCAACAGAGCGATACTCTGTCTCAAAAAAAAAAAAAAAAAAAAAGAATGGCTGAGAAATTTTCAAAATTAATGACATTAATTTTCAAAATTAATGATCTGGGAAGCTCAGAGAAAACCAAGCAGGATAAATACCAAAAATCTACACCTAGGCATATCATATTTAAACTGCAGAATATCAAAGACAAAGAGAAAATCTTGAAAGAAACAAATGAGCATAAAAAATACTTCATCTATAGTGGAAAAGGATAAGAACTGCATTGGACTTCTCTTTGGAAGCCATGGAAGCAAGAAGGGAGTAGAATGAAATATTTAAAGCACTGAATGAAAAAAAAAAACACATCAATTTAGAATCCTGTAACCAGCAAGATTATTATTCAAAAGTGAAGTAGAAATAGACTTTCTCAAACAGAAATTGAAAGAATTTGTTACCAGTAGGTCTACTTTGCAAGAAATGTTAAAAGAAGTTCATCAGAAAAGAAGGAAAATGACATGTCAGAAACTCAAATCTACAAAACTAAAGGAAGAGCATTAGAACAGAAATAAAGGAAGATAAAATAAAATCATTTTTCTTATTCTTAATCTAACAGATAACAGTTTGTTCAAAATAATAATCTGCATTAATATTTTGTAATTATAGCTTTTGGATAAGTGAAATGCATAAGAGCGATATGGTAAGGATCGTGAGGGAGGGCTGGGAATTCTCTGTCGCAAGATGCCTGCCCTGCTCGTGAACAGCATAGCGTTATTTGAAAGTGGACTTGGATTAGTTGCATGTGTATATTACAAACTCTAAGGCAACCACAAAATTTTTTTTAAAGAAGTATAATTGATACACTAAGACAAGAAAGAAAAAGAAATCATGTAAAAGGCTCAATCAAAACCAGGAAAGACAGAATGGAAAAGGAAAAAAAAGGAAACAAAGAAGGGCAACAAATAGAAAAGAGTTACGAATATGACAGACATTAATCGAACTATATCAGTAATCGCTTTAAATGTGAATGATTTAAATATACTAATTAAAAAACAGAGACTGTGAGAATGGATTGGAAAAACAAAACCCAACTATATGTTGTCTACAAAACAAAACAAAACAAAACAAAAAACTAGCGTATTTACCTTCAGTGAGAAAAAGGAAATGGGAAGAATTTCCATATTCTTAGAAATTAAAAGTATGATAAAAGCAATTAAATATTCAATCAAAGTATTGTAATACAGGTTGAGGAAATCTTCCACAGAGTACAGCAAAAAAGAAAAAAACCCCCCAGAAACAGAAATAGAACAAACAAGAAAATTAGAGGATTCACCCAGGAGACAGTGAAAGATCGAAGGGTTTCCCAGGCCGTAATTCCAGAAGAAATGGATGCAAGATACACAACCTCAATCCTTCCCTAAGCATTTGTTTGGCACTTATTTTGTACCCAATACCATGACGAGCATTAATATTTGGCTCAAAACCTGTATCAAAGTGCTCCTTCCTTGTTCTAATGGGCGTGTAAGGTGCACAGCATAAATGTTCATGATCTGGAGAATCTGGCCGAGGTTTCCTCCTACAACCCCACATTGTCTGATATAGCCCAGGTCCCCTCTGGCCTGGTCCCTGCCTGCAGACCCAGGCCTGCAAGTTGTCCAGAGCATGGAGATTGTAAATGGTATCTGAGTCACTGGGCGCAGTGCGCTGGCTAACACAAGCTTCTATGCCAGTGTTCGTGCCTTCTCGTCGGGGCAGCCTTACCCCTGGCACACGCATATTCTGATTCGTCTGGTCTTCACTCCAGGACTTGAGGCAAAATGAGGCCTCTTGGCCAAAGGCACATGCAGGGAATTGGCCACAAGTACTAGAGCAGCAGAGGAGTGAAGAAAACTGGAAGCTCAGCTTTGAGGTGCAGACCTACTGAGTGCCCACCTTACTCTGCGC